>JASDQU010306092.1:45622-56698 GCA_032191745.1 Picea mariana | reverse complement strand
TGTCAAATAACTATAAAGAGTAGCCGCGAATAATACACAGCGGAGCTACATCTCGAAATCAGAAAGATATACATAGAGAGTATCCATCTTCCAGAAGCTGATTCGGCTTGATGGTTGTACTTCAGAGCTCGAGCAAAAACTTCAAAATCTTCTAAAACTCGGGTAGGAGTGTAATATGAGTGTACGACTGCACTACCAAGAGGTCTTCGACGACTCGTCGGTTATGGACATGATAACCTTGATGATCAGACCGAAGGCTTCAGTGATTTCGAACAAGGACTTGATTGGACGTTCAGGATGGCCGGGTATGTGGACAAGAGACATATTGCAGAGGGGCCAACTCAAGCTTAGTGACAAACTTCCCTTGGACAATAGCATGACAAGTGATAAGGCTCGGGCAACATATATGTTAATCATAAGTCTATGAAGCAGGAGGCAATGCAAACTCTCCATATGTTTGGAAGAGTAACCAAACGGTGGAGGACACAACTCTATATAGCGAGAAAAGCTTCCTAAGGTCGTACTACATCCCATAGTATGATGATCAAACAGAAATATGTGCTTTATCCAAGGGCGACTCATTATGATGCCAATAAATAAAATACTTTTCCCATCCTCTTTTTGGGGTATATTTGATTTTTTTGTTCTTTTCGATAATTTTGGAAAAAGAATAAAGGAATATTACGTTACAATGGAGGAATGAGTACTACAAACATACAAGCTCAAGGCACAAGGAAAAGAGTGATGTTCTGGTAAAATGATACTCGGGGAAAATCCTCCGGCATCCAAAGGTGTTAAGATGTAGAAGCAAACTGTCACAATGCTAGTGGATAAGGTATGCAAATGCGGTTGATAGAACACACAATGGTAACGTCCTTCGATGTAAGTTTAACGAGCCCAGAGAAGGTAATCTCGGTGGTTTTTCATATTTAGAGAGTCTGAAAAAGCATAAAAGGAGACTCCACTGGGGTACCTTTTTCGAAAATAGCCTAGTTGGTTTGAAAAAGGGATAAACTAGCACCGATTAGACATCAATTCAGAACCATTTTAACGAGTGTGACAAGGACAAGATCACTCAGCTATTTTTTCACTTTTAAGGAGTGTGAAAAAAGCTTAACTATGGACTCCGTCAGAAATATTCTTCTGGACCAATTTAACGAGTGTGAAAAAATAAGGTCACTCGACGATCTTTTCAATTTTAGGGACTCTGAAAAGAGCTTAACTATGGACTCTGTGGGGGTTTCTTTTTCGTAAATTTAGTCCCTCGGGCCCGAAAAAGGAATAAAATTATACCTAAGAGTACTCTTCTAAAGAATGGGAATTCGATAGAGTATACCTTTGTTCGTACAGTTGACCGTCCGAACCAAAAAAGGGGTAAACTACCGCCGGATAGACGTGACTTCAAATTTCAATTTAATGAGCATGAAAGGTCACAAGATCGCTCGACAATCTTTTCATTTTTAGAGGGTCTGAAAAGGGCTTAAAAGGAGACCCATTATTGTTTGGGAGTCCTGAGGGTAAGACAAGGAGTGAAAAGACTCATGAAAATGAGGCCCAAACTCATATTAAGGAAAGACTATATGGACTTCTGAGCCTACAGTGTTTTTAGAAACGGCATGGACACCATAATGCAACCAGGACCTACCTAGGGCATCCATGTTCTAGTAAGCTCTACGACCAAGTCGCGACACTTATAAAGCAGATATGATGATTCTGTGTCACAACCTGATGGGATCGATCCTATAGCATAAGAAAAAGGAAACGAGATGCAAAAGTTGGGGTGGTATCCTAACCTATATGCTCAAGTTGATTTTAAAAAAAAAAATTATGGACTGTCAATATTTTCTCGAAACTCAAAAAAAATGTCCCAATACCCGGTCAAATCCCTCCCATATAACTCCTGGATCGCTCTAAATGGTTTTTGGTATAAAGAAACTGATAAGGGAGGCCAAAAAAGTGACAAAAAGAGGCCAAAAAGTCTATAAATAGAAGCTGGCAGCTCATTATCACCATTGCTGATTTGGAAATTGACTCTGGAGCCAAAAGACCCCCTTTGCCAAAAACAGTGATTCTGGGAGCTATAGTGGACGAAACAAACTTATGCTTAGACCAAGTAGGTACAAACTCCCTGATCTAGCTAGTCAATACTTCAATTTAGTTATTTAGTTTATTTTTTGTGTGGGCGTCGACCTTAAAAAGGTCAGCCCTAGGTACACGCGATCTATCTCTGGACAGGCCGCATGTACACGCGTGTAGAGTAAAGTCTACCCGCGTGTACACGCGACTGTAACATATACATCTCGCGTGTACCCCCTTTTATGATGAAAAAGAAAACTAAAAGGAAGTATTGACCCTCCTTTACCTTGTTGTGTTGGCAGGATGTATGTCCAGTGGAGGGAAAGGGAGCATGAGACCATCAGTGAGTTGGTTGCTGCAGATCCGAATGTTGTGGCCATGTTAATGCAATGCGGTTTACTCAAATTCTTTCTATGCTCGTTTATGCGCGTGAAACCAAGGATAATGAATGCCTTGATTGACTACTGGCATCCTGATGTAGAGGCATTTATGCTAGAGGGGCAGTCACTGGTGCCCACCACCAAGGATATTTACTTTCTGACTGGCCTCTCAAGGAGAGGGGAACCAGTCAACTTCCAAACTTTTCCTGCGGGGCCGAGCAAGATCTCAAAATTTATAGCTGAGCACTGTGAGACTGGGACTGACCATGTGGGCTCCCAGGTACCCATTAGCAAGATTACTAACTTAGCACTGTAGACTATCTTGTTACTGATTGGGCGGATTACCGGCTCAGCAGTCGTGCATCATGATTCATGTGCACAGATGAACTGTGTCATCCAGTGCATGAATGCATAAATTTTTGACTGGAGTACCACACTACTCGAGTGCATGAAGAGGCAATTGACAGATTGCTGACAGCGAACACAGAGGAACTTCGGGTTCGGGACCATCTTGTGTTCATTCTTTTTTGAGAGAGTTCTGAGTTTCAGTCCTCGGGTTGTAGTACGAGGACATCAGACCTCTTTCCCTGCAGTGTGTAGATGGGAAGTATTACTGCCGCGACAAGGTGGTGGAAGGACCATTGATTCCTTCGATGATGATTTCTTTGCTTGGCTGTCACGATAGATCCCTGTTATCGAGGACTACTCGTATGCAGGGATAGATTTCTCTAGAGATCCTGAGATACCCGTGCCTCCTGGTGAGGAGCGAGGGGAGATGGGTAAGTCTCCACCTTTGTAGTTTTTTTGTTTTCATATGTAAATTTTATGTCTTTTTGTTATATATATCGTTTTTTGTATGCTAGAGTTTTTGACGGGTAAACGTTTGTTGCATGCAGATGTGGGACCCATGCGACCTGCCGACTATGCACGGAATAGGCGTCGTCCACGGCCAGAAGCCATGGCTACCGCCGCTGGGGGAGCAGTAGTAGCAAGGAACCTCCCAGTCGGAGAGGCCGAGAGGGTCCTTAGATGAGTTGAGTGGAACTTCACTGCGCTCACTCGCACAGTCCTGATGGCAGAGATAGAGGACCTGCCGCCATCTATGCAACGTCATGTTGTGGGGGCACCTCGGACATGGGTTCGATTGTTTAGGCATTTGGCCCATGCTGTGGATGATTATAATAGTGCCTATAGGCCCTAAACAAACTTTGGACTTTTTATGTTCCACGAGTACCTATTTGTATATATGTTTTGAGGGCATAAGCCCGGTGACTCGTTACTATTCCCATTTTTTAGACACTTGCATCCATCTATGTACTCTGGTTATTTTATGATGTTTATATATGGTTTTTATCATTTTTGTGTCTTATGGATTATGGGTGCAAAACTTTATTTACATGTCTATGTCCATGTTCTTTTTATATGTGGGCAAGATGCCAATCTAAAATTTGATTAGCTAGAGTATCTGTAATTTGGCTTAAACTCCTAGGAACATGAAAATATATAATATAATCAAAGTTTCGTTCTAAGAGATGTACCCTAAGGAACCATCGGTGTAAAGTTGGATCATGAACCCGATATACTCTGTTTAGTTGTGACACAACCAATTGAGCGTCGAGATAGACCCGGAGATGAGAGATACCCAATGACAAGGCGTCATGAAGCAACTCAATAACTGCACTATACTCAGCGACATTATTTGTGGTGTCACCTAAGCATATACCTCCAGAAGATAGCAAATGAACCTGTGGTGTAAATATTAACCAAGCTGCGGAGGCAAGCCTCCACGTGTGTCAACTAGCACTGTCTACATACCCAACGAACACCTCGGACTCACTTGACATCTTCCATATTGACGAAAGATAACATCAATGACACATCCATAACACTTTAAAAGAGACTTAAAAAGTAATAGTACAAAGACTATACATATGTTACAAAAAGTTACCCACAGTGACCTGTCTATGAGTAATACTTCGTGAGGTAGAGCCCATTTCTAGGCTCCGCCAAAGCATTCCCTTCAAAATCAACCAAATGATAAGCGCCCTTTTTTAATACCTCTTTTATAATGAAGGGTCCGAACCACATGGGTTTAAACTTTCCTACCCCCAGGGGGTCCTTGTCTTGGTCGTAGACCAAAACAAGGTCGCCTTCAAATAAAATCTGAGGATGAACGGACCTATCATATTGACACTTGACCTTATGTTTGTGAGCCTCGTTGGCCAGAGCTGCATCGTGACGCTGCTCAAGGTGTACTAACCGTTCTTCAAGCGGAGAAGTGTCTGGCAATAACTGTACTACCAATTTTAGAGACGGGATTTGACATTCGATGGGAAAGACTGCCTCTAGCCTGTAAACAAGTTGAAAAGGTGAGAAACCGGTTGCAGTCTTAACAGATGTTCGGTAAGCCCATAATGTCGAATATAACATCAAATGCCAATTTGAATTGGCTAAGTTGATAGTTCACTGTAGAATAGTCTTAAGAGTTTTGTTTACATCTTTCACCTACCCATTGGCTTGGGGGTAGTAAGGTGATGAATGTTCCTACCGTAACCCAAGATTTAATGTTAATTCGGTCATCATTTGGTTCTGAAAGTGACTGCCATGGTTAGTGACAATCTCTCTCAAGACGCCAAACCTTGCTATGATCTGGTTGAATAAGAAGAGAGTTGCAGTCTCTCCATCATCTTTAAACGTTGGCATAGCTTCGACCCACTTAGTAAAGTAGTCGACAGCTACGATGATATAGTGGTGCCCCCTTTCTAATGAGTGGTTTCATGTAGTGTAATCAATCCCCCACTTAGTGAAGGGACCAACTGTGATGATAGGAAACATATGAGTGGGATGTGCCCTCATCTTCTGAGAGAAGACTTGGCATGGATGGCACTTTTTGACCGATTCAATACAATCTTTGATAAGTGTCAGCCAGAAGTAACATGCTCGTAGAATCTTTTGGGTTGTTGCCAACCCAGATAAATGACCGCCACAAGCTCCAGTATGGAAATCGTTGAGCACTATGATGGCCTCCTCATGAGTGAGAAATCGACACAAGATGTAGTCTACACCTCTCCGATACAACGTATCATTGAGTATGAGATAATTCTTAGCCTGATGGCATATCCTCCGACGCTCGTCACGAGAAGCAGAGGTGGGGCACTTCAAAGTCTAGAGATAGATAAGTATATCTCTGTACCAGGGGTCTGAAGATGCAATGAAAAACATATACCCTCAGATAGGCGATTCCTCAGGTACAACGTCACCTGACTCAACCGGAAGTTCTGAAATAAGCTCTACGAAGACCAATGACTTCTTGGACTTTACTGAAACAAAGTCTAAGTCAAATTCTTGGAGGGTGACTATCCATCTACTGATTTTTCTGCCTATAACTCATCGTGTCAACATGTACTGGAATGGATTCACAACAACAATGACGGTGGTCTTGCGAAACAGAACATAGTGACGGAACCGTTGAACAGCATGAATTGCTGCCAACACAAGTTTTCGATATGAGAATAATTGAGTTCCAGTGCTACGAGGCCTCGGATCAGGTAATAGATCACGTATTCTGAAAACAAATCATCTTCCTGAACTAAAACCATGCCTATGGTTGACTCTGCGGCAGCCAGATATAATAATAAATCTTTGTTATAGTTAGGTGGTCGTAGCAGAGGTGCGGTTGTGAGGGCATGTTTTAATGCATCGAAAGAGCGTTGAGCGGCTTCATCCCAAAAAAAACGAATGTCTTTCTTTAGTAAACGCATAAATCCCTTGGTGATTTCGGCATAGTTTGCGATGAAGTGTCGTAAGAAGTTTGCCTTGCCTTGTAGACTCTAAAGTTGTAAGATTGTGCGTGGGGGGGGCAACTAGATTATTGCCTCCACCTTAAGAGGATTGACCATGATCCTTGTTGTTGATATGATGAAACCTAACAAATGTCCTGACGTTACGCAGAAGCTACACTTGTTTGGATTCAAGTGAATCCTGAAGTAGTGACAACATTCGAAGATTAGTCTAAGGTGTGTGGGATGATCCGTTCACTTGCGAGAGCGTGATGCTAAATCATCTAGATAGGCCTCGACTATATGCTTGAGGTCATTAAATGAAAAAGACATGGCCCGCTGGAATGTGGCTCCAGCATTTTTAAGGCCAAAAGGCATCTTACGATGTGTGAATGTACCCCATGGAAAAATGAATGCCATTTTATGTTGGTCTTCAGGTTTGATTTGGATTTGATTATATCCCGAAAAACCATCCATGAACGAAAAGGCTTCACAACTGGCACATTCATCAATGATCTGGTCAATGAATGGTGTTGGAAAATTATCTTTGGGACATGCCTTGTTCAAATCACGGAAATCGGTACATACACGAATCGTGCCTTGTTTTTTATTGACCGGCATAGGGTTTGACACCCATTGAGTCAAATGAATAGGATAAATGAAACCTGCCTTTAGCAATTTTCTCAACCTCAATCTTGATGGCTGCTGCTTTCTTAGGATTAATTGGATGAAGTTTTTGTCGAATAGGCTTGACATCAGGATACGTTGTGATTTCATGTTCAACTATTTTCGAATCGATACTTGGAATTTCCTCATAAGACTGGGCAAAAACGTCACGGAATTTTTTGAAAAGATCCGTGTAAATTTGAATCTCTTTGGGGGAGAAATTCGCTCTGACGAAGACATTCTCCATGACACCAGGTTTTCAGGAGATGTTGATGGGTATAGTTTTAGCGATAGTCACCATATTACCCTCAGCATAAATTTCTTGTGTAGCTAAGAGATTAATAGGACATCACTGATCTCCTGTCATGGTAACGGTGAATTCTCCTGCTTTGATTTGACTTAACTCTAGGAGGAAATATGATCTATGATGAAGATCTTCCCAAGGTTTGTCTAGACTAGTCATTGCTTCGATTACTGCTTCATCAGAAGGAAAGATTAATTCTAATGAATCGACATTAGCGAGAGAACCCTGAGCCCAAATAGGCTCTAGAAGTGGATCCAACTCTTGTGCCAGAGTCGGATCAAGGTTAGCTGAGGCTTGCTGGACTAAAGGGCACGCTACCTCGGTGGCTGACAAGGGTATGGACATGCTGGGGTGCCCTGTCTCATCCATCATGGCTGATGGGGAAGGAAGAATCCAAGAATCCTCAAAGTAAGTCGTGCGGAACGATGAAACTTGAAAAATCTCAACATTATGGTGATTAGATATAAATTTGACATCGTCATGAGGAGGTGGGTAATCAAAGGTACCCATCAAGGATGGGCACAAACCAACTCCTACATTAACGACACCTGGTTGAGGATTATCAATCATGGGGACCATGGATGCCCCCAAAACTGGGTCAGGTCTGGAGAAAGACAGTTGATCAATGGTCACTATCCGGCCCTCATGTGGAAACAACAAGACTCGAAAAACTGTAGCAACCACAGCTTGCATAGCATAAGTCTAACTCCGTCCTAACAAGATATTATAGTCGAGGGGAGCATTGACTGCCTCTACTTCGACACACACGGTTTTCCCTCCTAACTGCACAGGGAAAGAAGGAACGATGCCATGTGGTCGGAAAGAACGACCGTCGAAAGCAGTGAGGAGAGTAGGTGATGGAGACAAAGCGGGCTTTCCAATGGCCTTCCAACATGCTAACGACATAACGCATGTCGAGGTGCCCTCATCGACCACCGTGCAGAAGATATTCCATGTAAAATTTTTCATGGGATGAGCCACTACTATCTGAAATGCTACGTGGTAAGGCAGATAAGGTTTTAAGTCGGTGGTATCTAACATGATGGTACCCAGATTACAAGTCTCAGTAGAGCCCAAAGAGGTTAACAAGGCTTTCCTCTAAGCAGGGCATCTTTGGAGGACCTCCAAAGGTTACATCGTACAAGGGGTTTGTGATAAATCCTCCACCACAAAGTAATTCTGGGCGGCCCTTGTGTTTGGATTGTGAGAAGATTTTTTAAATGCACCCTTTGGAATACGTGTCATTGTTTCTCCTAACGTATTCTCGATCTGTAGAGGAAGAGATGGGAGATCAACTTCTTTACCCTTCTCAGAAGTGCTTGGTTTACTATAGTCGTGCGCTCTAGTCATTATGAAAGCATCACCCCTAACCATATATACATTCGCGGATGAGGGATTGTTTGGAGGAGGGCAGGTTTCTTGGCTGCCCCCTTCTGTACTTATAGAGGCTTGAGTTAAATTTTGCCCATGTTGAAAGGGATTAGTCAACACTGCCTACTGTTGCTGTGTGACAAACTTTTGGGCCTCTGCAAGTCGAGGACAAAGATGGGTAGGGTGGTCTTCCACACACAAATTGCATGGATACCTTGCCTTTCATTTTTTTGTGGTGTCCCCGCCAGCATTATCAGTGGGTTTTTTTATCCCCCTTACCCTTCTTTCATTGTTTTTTCTTCCCTTCAGGCTGTTGGATGGCTTTTGGGTTAGTCGACTGCACGAAGTGTACTTCCGACGTTTGGGTAGGAGGAGCAGCCAAAGCAGTAGTCTGGCTGGCCGCTGTGTGTTGTATAGATAACCGTTGCAACTATTTTGTCAATTGCTCAGCGGGGTTGGTTTGTGCTGAACCAACAATACCATCGGCATGTGGTCCAGCTCTCTATCTAGTTTTATCTAGTATCGAACATGGCACATCTGGCAAGATGTTGTATAATAAACCAGACTGAGAATAGATGAGCTCAAACTGTTGAGCCCTCATGATGGCATCTTCTTTCAGAGTTTTCTCTGAAGAAGATGNTGGCACATCTGGCAAGATGTTGTATAATAAACCAGACTGAGAATAGATGAGCTCAAACTGTTGAGCCCTCATGATGGCATCTTCTTCAGAGAAAACTCTGAAAGTCGCAACATCTTTGGATAATTATGGGACCAAAGACTTAAGAAACCACTCAAGCAAGAATGTTGGTGGGATTGGTACTTTGATTAGACTCTTCCAACGTCTCCACTCTCGGATATGATCAGAGATATGGTCCGTTGTTGTCTGTTCGAAATTGGCGAGTAGCTCTGTGCCAGCATCGTATCTCACAGGTAACTGGAAATGGTTAAGGAAGGTCGTCACCAGTTCGCCAAAAGAAGAGTATCTTGAGTGATCGAGCTTGATGTAACATTTTGCAGCACTCCCGATAAGAGTACGTTGAAACAATTGCAAATGTACGTAGTCATATTTCAATGAGTTAGATGAACACCAAAGATGGAAGGTAGTCACATGATCAGTTGGATCTTCATTAGGCTTGGCCTCGAACTTTGGAATGTCCAAAGGCAAATTCATTGGCATAGGAGGCCAATGTGGATCATGACAAATAGGATCATTTAACAACCTTGTCAAATCTGGCAAGTGTAAAGTCTCCAAGAATGGTAGTTTGGGTTGCTGCTGATAACTTGGGAAAAAAGGTCCTGGAGTTTGACTGGCACCAGGTTGCCAGGAAAATTTTAGCTACTGGCTCAGATTTTGGTAGAAGTCATGGCCTTGACCAGCGTAAGGATTTTTCATCTGTGGAGACATCATCGACTGATTTCCCATAAAGGACATAGGGTGTTGGGCATGCATCATGTTCAAAGGACTTTGGTAAGGATTACCCCATGCCGGTCCTAATGGGAGAGGCATAGTAGTCTATCTAGGGTTCCATTGACTGTGGAAATAATTACTCCAAAACAACATTCCAGAGGAGGGAATGGATCATTGTCCTGAGTTCCAAGGTCCTGCTATATGTGCCCCCTGTGCAGAAATAGTACCCTGTGCAGGAGTAGACTGTCCAAAAATGGGATTGCCCCCAGACGAGAAAGTGGTGGATGAGAAAGTGTTGTTACCAAACATCTCATTCCAAGAGAATGGTGTCGAACCTACCGGCATACTATGCACAGGTGTTCCTTGACTCCCTGCGCCAAATAAACTAGTGTGTGTAGGCTACCCGACGAACTGCTGATGCGGACCACCAAGCGAAGGGGATGAAGGAGGGATATGACCTCCTGCATAAGGAAAAGCGTTAAAAGGGACAGGAGTTCCCCCAATTTGACCTTGTATAGGAGATTTAGAGCCCCCTGCCCCCATACCCAAAGTCTGTAAAGTGGAGTAGGTGAGTGCAGGACTTGTACCTGAACTAGGCATACCATATGAGAACAGAGGGCCTGTCGCACTAGGTGTGAAGGAGGTTATGGCCACCGCCATAGATAGGTTCGGTCCACTGTGCGACGTAGTTGCGGGTGAGACCATAGTGGCCTGGACCGACGACGGTAAGTTAGGAGATGATTCTCCTGTGGTAGCAACTGTGGTGGGAATTGAAGAATTCCCAAAAGAAGTAACATCGTTTGTTTCCATAGCTGTGTGAGGCACTATCTTGCGTTTGTGAAATTGGATTGGGACAATAAACAGTGTCCAGATATCAGTAGTTGGGGTTTCAACTGAGCCAATATTGGTGGTTGATTCCTTCAGGAGTTGTTCAGGCACAAAGGTTTGTAACCCAGTCACTTCAAAAGACGTTTGTTGGTCTAGCTTCCACCTTAATGGTGGCGGGGGTGGCTCCATTGTAACCGGCGGCAGGCCAAGAAGCCTTTGTGACCGGTGGAGCTCGGGATCCTCCACTGTGTGAGAAGATCCAAG
>JASDQU010306092.1:6689-44440 GCA_032191745.1 Picea mariana | reverse complement strand
AAAAAATTATCTGTCAACTATTAACTGAGAAAAAGCAGGCTAAGGGTAAGATGACCTAACCTACTAACTGTTCAAACCTAAAATCAAACACCTGAGAGGAATACTTCTTATCAAAAGAGGGGATGATTGCCCCACCCTGAACAAAAAGTAGCATGTCAAGCATGCGACTGTCACTAGAACAACACACGTGCAAACGCGTGTTGAACAAAGACAAAAAGCGTGTACACGCAGGCTAACCTTGTACAAGCCACATGTATATATAAATTCTAAGAAAAAATATGAAAAAAGGTAGTCTAAACCAGGAAGAGGCCTCTGGTATTGATAACCAGGGTCCCTTGAAGGCTTGGATGCTCTTTCTAACATAAAAGAAAAATAATGCAAGGAATAATAAGGCAAAAAAAGAAAATTGAGATAGGACTGTGAACCAGCAAGACTCATACAAGATTCCAGAAAACCCCCTGAGAATGTATAATTCTGACAGGAAAGAGGAGGACTACCTCTAAGGCTTTCTGAACTCCTACACGCTACTACTATCTCTACAGCTAGCGTTCACACGCGGGCTGTAAGAGGATAGGGTGCGGGTACATGCGTGCAGGCCTTCTGCAGGCCGTGTGTACCTCTGTGTGTCCCGAAAACTACAGTCAAGCAAAAGTCAGGGAAAGCTGGTATGGAAAACCAGACTTTCTGCTAGCTCAGACCTTACAGAAAAATACAGGCAAAGAAAAACAGAAAACCTAATCTTTAAACTACCCAAAAACTTAAATAAATCCAGGAACCCTCAAGAGTATTCTCCCTAGTGGAGTCGCCAATTCTTTTGTTGAGAAAAACACCCTACGGACTAGCAAACTAGGGTCAGACTTGCATGTAGATTTTGACCGAAATAAACTACTTTTTACCTACAACCCAAGATTTAAACCCCTCTTTCACAGTAAATTCATGGAAAAGGACCACCAACCTTATTACCGACGTTCGATGTAGATCCTCTATTATGCTTTGATCACTTGTTTGTGTTTCTCCTTCCACAGATGACCTGCACTCAAGACAAACAACAACTATCCATGCATGCTACTTCTATACTCAAGGGTTAGAAATCAAGCATAAATTAATCAAACCATATACAATTCATATATTGGGAAGGGAAAAGTATTCTTTTATTACTGAAAGTGAATCAACTTACAAAAAATCTGAGACTGGCCACCGCTCCTTGAACCTGATCCTGGGCTCCTCTTCTTCTGTCCTCCAACCACTTTGTATTAAATCTCCTTTGGCATGAGGAAAGGCTAAAGGGTTGGGACAATGGATTACGTAAATGGGCAGAGTTTCTTCGCTATATTTTTTTCTCCTCCAAATGGTACCCCTACCCTTTCTTTTATAGGCTAGAAGGAGCTAGGGTTTTGGACGAACCCTCGGCCATGCATGGCCGGGAGTTTCAGTTAAGTGACCCATAGATTTTTGTTCCGTCGGCAACTTTCCTTTTTTTGTGCTTTGTTAGGTACACGCGGGCTGTAGTGAGTCAGCCAGCGTGCACACGCATGCAGTAATGGGTTAGGGCACGTGGGCCTTGATACAAGAGGATTTTCCAAGAGTTGTTCAGTAGAGTTTTGGCAAAGAAGGGATATGAGTTGGCCTGATGCCAGGTAAGCATGTGTGGTGCAATTTAGGGTTATAACACTCAGTAAAATGTTACTTACTAGATTTAGCGATAGGATAATACGAAAATCAAGATATTACTGTTCGTAATTTGAAGTCTAATCTTAATTGTTACTTTGCGTGCTTTAGGAGTGGGATCAAACCGTCATTGTGTTGGGAGATAGTAAAGACACCTTCAATGCTAAAACTTTTAAAATCTAATTTGTACCTGCATTTACGTTGGTGGTTAATTTTCATTGAGTTTTATTTAATTATTGAGGAAATAATTTGTTAATATAAATGTAACAATAAAAACAATGTAAAACTTGGTAATGATGATTATTGTTGAAAATAATGTTCTGTTGATAATGGTATAAATGTTTTTATTGTTAAATTGTTAAATTTTTGATTGGTTATATGATTAACTTATGATTTAAAAAGTTGCCATAAGTAGTTTGTAAGTTATGTCAAATTAGGATGTTGACCTTGATAAACTAGACTTGAATTTAGAGTGCAATACTGTTATTTAGATTCTAAACTTAAGGCAATTAAAGGTCAAATTCGCTGCATTAATTGTCTTTGTCTTGTAGTTGATTAAAAGTACACTCCAAAGCAATACTGTAGTAGTAGTGAGTAAATTAAGAAGTTAATAATGATTCACTATTTCAATTTGCCTTAATATAGATAACTTTGTTAATTGCGATATTGATGGTTGTGTTAATGTCATGATTATTGCCATACTTGCTGTATTAATTGTCATTGTCTGGTAATGTGATTAAAAGTACACTTCCAAAGCAATAATGTATTAGTAGTGAGTAATTTAATGAGTTAATAATCATTCACTATCGCAAATTGACTTAATTGGATAACTCTGTTGACTGCGATCTTGATGGTTATGTTTTTGTCTTTAGCTTAGTAGGTTGGGTCTGCTTGTGTCGGGCGGGATGTAGACACCTCCATGTTCCTCAGAACAGTCACCAGCCCTTAGACCTTAAATGGTTAAAATTGATGGGAACCTGGTCTTGAGTGTTGCTTATGTATCTTGGAGGTCCTAACCACTGCAGGGTAGGACGGATGGGTAGTCAGTCTTAATTATGTTGTTGGTTGATTTTTGTTCCATCTTTTAGAAGCTCAATGTGTGTCTTAGGTTGTTATGTTGGGGTTGTAGTTGCATGCATCATGTTCGTCGTCGGGTGGCGATGCAGAGTTGAATGTATTTATTACCCTTGTACACACACACACACAAACACACAAAAAGAAAAAAAAAATTGCACTTGTTATAAGAGGTTTGTCATGGTGAACAGGAGGATCGTTCCATATGGTATCAGAGCCAAGTTCAACCCACGACTTGGGATCGCTACGGATTTTGTTGATGTGAAAGATTGATTATACTGTTGATGATCGATTTGGCTTGTGTGCATGCAGGTAATCATGGTTAGAGGAAATCACATAGGCAGACGATGGGGTGCTATGGAAGGGGGCACAACGCCTCCAGTAGCCTCCACACCTGAGGGTTCTAACCCCCAGGGAGTTGAGCAGGTTCTTGGACAGGAGCAGATAGCAGTTGGAGACGTAGTCAGAATGATGATATCTTTTCAGCACATGTCCAAGGCTCTGATCAACCGTTTGGACAGAGATGAGGCCAGGGCACCGACACCCACTAAGGTTCCACCGCATGCTCTGGTCGGTATAGGTAGCATTCACCGTGAACTCGAGAAGGTCAAATTTCTCAAGTTCTTTGGTTCCTTGGATGATGCAGCCACCGAGGCATGGTTGGAGAACATGGCGATGTGCTTCACACTTTGCGATTATACCTCCAACATGAAGGTCTGCATGGCAGTATTCCAATTGAAGGGGATCGCTCTTCTATGGTGGAAGACACTCCTACCACAGCTGAACATGGTCGTCGAAGACATGTCATGGGAACTGTTCGAGGAATGGTTCTGAGAGAGGTACCTTTCATAGGAATTCATTTAGCATCATCTCAATGAGTTCAATGCCTTACGATAGGGAGGTCGTACGGTGCCCGAGTACAAGGACCATTTTATGGAGCTGCTCCGGTATGCTCCAGAACTTAACATGGAGAAACTTAAGGTCAACAGGTTCGTGTTCAGCCTTAACGGTATCCTACATGCAAAGGTTATGATTTTGATGCCCCAAACCTTGCATGATGTCGTCCAGAAGGCCCTCATAGCAAAGGAGGAGCTTATTAGTGGGGGTCAAACCAGGACTCCAGTGAGACCAGCAGGGCAGGTTCCTTCTAGAGCACAGCAGCATCAGACACCAGCAAGACATACGTCAAGATATCGTGGCTTCCAGAGGGGATCTACTTTCACTACACCTCGGTGATCGATGCCTCAGCAATGAACACCTTACCGAGGACCACAACATAAGCAGTAGTGTCGCCCACAACAGCAGCAATTTAGACCTGTTTAGCAGAATAGACCAGGGTTCCAGGCTAGTGGGTTGTCATCTTCTACTTCGGGTACCAGGACTACTGGGCCAAAGAAGGGGTGTTGGAAGTGTGGGGATTGATGCAGGAGCATCGCCAACAACAACCGAGCGGAGGACAAGAGCCAACGCATTTTGGCACATGATGAATTGTTTGAAATGTTTTAAAGTTTGATACGCCAAACATAAATGAAGAAGTTAAGAAATGGCATACTTCTTGATTGTAATCAAACCTTGAGCGTCCCACTCTCATCTAAAGGATTAAGAGGGATTTATGATAGTAAATGTAGGTAGGTAGCTTTAAAGTTCTAGATTTGACAGTTTAGAGGGAGGAGGGAAACACAATATAGACACCCGCATTTTATAGTTGTAAAATTATTATGATTATGAGAAGAGCAGAGAGCATAGGAGGGAAGAAAACTGTGTAGAAGAACCCATGTATAGAAGTTCTGAGATTAATATATGAAGCTTTGATTTAGACTCATGGTGTTCAAACACTTTTTGTGTATGCCTAACTGAATGTTATGCTCATAGCTATTTTACTCTTTCTGATTATGTGTTTGTTGTTATGCTATGTATGAATGATTTCTTATTGAATGTCTAAAATATGAAGAGAGAGGGAGAGGAAGGAATGAGTTTCAATTGTTTCTCTGTCTGAGCAAGAGTTTTCCTATAAGGAGTGCAACAAAATCATCCACAAGGAGTGCGTTGATGGATTCAGAGTTTCAATCTCCAAAAGCTCAGGAAGGATAACATTGTTCTCATTCTCGTAAAAGCGCAAGTTGAGTGCAGGATCCGTGCAAAGTGTGCGCAGGACAAGTAGAGTCTCAAAGATCACAACTTGAGGGAGTTATTGAAGGACTGTTGTTGCAAAGAGAGTGCACAGAGTCAAAGAATTCAATACTTGGAGGCATTGAAGGGTTGCCACAAGAAGTGCTTGCAGAAGTCTTCTTGAAGACTCGAGTTGTGGAGAAAGCATAGAATGGATAGAGTCTTTGATGTTTTCGAAGAGAAGCTCAAGAGGGCTAGTGCCTTGAAGTGTTGAAAGAAGGTGCAGCGACGTTGTTTTGCTAGTGGATAAATTTCGTGAAGGCATATTTGTTCATTTCGTAGAATTTGTTAAGGAGGAATTGGATGGTTGAAATTCTCCATAGAGAATTCACGAAGTTCTGAGGGCCGTCAGATCTTGCAGAGGAGTAGGGAAGTTACGATGAGCATTCTTTAAGTGCAAGCTCGGGAGAAATCAGACCATTGGATCACTCACGTAATCTCATTTCGTGGATTCATGAGTTGAAGGGTCAAAACCCTTGCATCAAGATTCATGAGGTCGCAAGGTGTGAAGTCCCGAAATAGCGAAAGAATCTGAGCCATCTGATTGGAAGAAGGACACGTGTCATGAGATCCCCTTTATCGGGGATTCAGACATCGAAGGTCAGAGAGGGAAGTCCTTAGACTTGACGAGCAGTGAAGTTGTGAGAGGATCAGAACCGTCCATCTGAGGAGGATAGGTGGAAGATATCAAGGGATCTCGTGGACTCAGAGGTTCAGAGGTTGAAAGAACCTATTATCGACATCAAAAGTCACAAAGTTCCAAGAGCTGAGGTACGAGTGTGGACACGTGGTAGAACCACAAGGTGGGGCCCGTGCGGTTGACAGGTGGACACATATCGCCTAGGAAGAGGATTCAACACTCTGTTGACTTCTTACATCTGGGGGATTCACGGAGTAAGGGCATGAGAGTTCAACCCTTCAACTTGCGAATTTGTGAGTAGCGAGAACGTGAGAGGGAAAGTAAATATCACTTCTTGTGGGTTCGTGAAGGGACAGTGCCAAGGTTGGACGCTACAACTCGCGAAGTGGCAAGTTGTGAGGAGTGCGAAAGGAAGGTCAACCTTCACTGAACTTCAAGTCTCGCAGGATCGCACAAGGAAGGAATGAGAGTTAAACCTTTTAAATCACAAAGCGACGAGTAGTGAGAGGAGCTAGCGTTAAGCTTAGCCAGTGGTCACGCGCGAAAGGTGTTGAAAAAAGAGGAGCTATACCCATTTCACGATTTCGGGTATCGGGAGATTGGAAAGGGAGAGTTGGGAGCCTTGGCTCACGAACTCACGAGTGGTGAGTTGTGACAAGCACCTTTTGGGTGAGGCCTTGGTCATAAAGTTGTGGTTGCACGGAGGAGTGGAGCTCGCGCCTAGTGTTGTTTGCACAGGGGAGCTTCTAAAAGGACCTGTGGATCAATCGAATTGATATTCCAGCAAGGAATTGAAAGAGTCGATCCAGCTCAAAGAAGGTAAAGAACGATCCTATGAGAGGACTTCGACTCGAGGGTCAGCGAGGTCTACGTTAGTTGGTATCAAAGAGAAAAAATATTTCTTTGCTTTTTGTAGTAGGGAAAAGAAATATTTTCCATGTTGCCGAGAAGAAGAGATAGGAAAACACCCGATCTGCCAGAGGAGAGGGAAATGCCAGAAGAAAGGGGTAGGCAGGTGAAAAATCCATCCATGGAAAGAGAGATGCATAACCTACGTGCCAGAGTCATGGACATGGAAATAAAACAGAGGCGTACAATCGATGTTGGAGATGTCAGTGAATCTGAAAGTGAATATGAAGATGGACATGAAGGAGAAGAAGTTGCAGCAGAAGATGCAGCAAATGAATGCCTTATTAGGGCTATTGCAAGAATGGGTGCTAGAGTAAAAATGGATATTCCAGTATATGAAGGAAACCTGGATGCTGAAGAGATTCTAGATTGGATTAGACCTCTGGACACATATTTTGACTAGGAAGATGTCGAGGAAGACAGGAAGTTCAAACATGTTGTCAGGAGATTGAAAGGACATGCAGCATTGTGGTGGGATGAGCTACAAGCTGACAGATGCTGCAAAGGCAAGTAGAAAATCAAGAGTTGGGATAGAATGATCGCGAAGATGAAGGTGAAATTCATTCACAGGGATTACCAAATTACTCTATTTCGAAGAATGCAGAATTTGAGACAGAAGATGATGACAGTAAAGGAGTACACTGAAGAGTTCTACAAGCTAAACATTAGGGCAGGTCATTGCGAAAGTGATGATGAAAAAGTTTCCAGGTGTATGAATGGTCTGAGATACAACATTCATGATGAGATTAGCATGATGACTATCCGAACGGTGGAAGATGCTTATCAGATGGCTCTCAAAGTTGAAGAGAAGTTGAGTCGAAAGCAGGGTCAAAGAGGTCGAGGGAGAAGTCAAGCTAGAGGCAAAGCAGTTGCCCAGGATAGGAACTAGAAACCAAAAGAAGACTGGAAGAAACCTCAGACTCAGACTGAGAGAGGTGGAAGTTTGCAGAGAGGAAAATATGCTGATGGAAACACTTTTCCTCATGCTAGAGGTAGAGGAAGAGGAAGAGGTGGAGTGGTGAAATGCTTCACATGTGGAAAGGTTGGACACAAGTCTTATGAATGTTCAGATAAGAAGAAAGAAGGAGGTGAGACTTACATTGCCGAAGCATAAAGGGGGAATGTTGAGGCAGAGGATGCTGAAGGCGGAAGATCACTGGTGATGAGGAAAGTTCTCTTAGCACTAGAGAAGGAGGCGGAAAATCCAATGCAGAGGAACAGTCTTTTTCAGACTGCTTGCAAGACCAAGGACAGGGCATGCAAGGTCATTGTGGATAGTGGTAGCACAGACAATCTCGTTTCTATAGAGATGGTAGAAAAGCTGGAGCTGGAGACGATTCAACATCCAAGTCCATACAGAGTTTCATGGCTACAAAAAGGACATCAGGTAAATGTAACTAAACAATGTTTAGTTGAGTTTAAGATAGGAGGATATAATGATAAGATATTGTGTGATGTCATTCCCATGGATGTTTGTCAACTATTGTTGGGTAGACTGTGGAAATATGACAAGAATGTGATTCATGATGGGAGAAAGAACACATACACCCTAGAGAAGAATGGGAGAACTCACATGCTGTTGCCGATTAAGGACAAAGAGGTGAAACCTGAAGTAAGCAACATTGTACTTATCATGAGTGGGAAGGAACTTCTTACAGAGGTTAAGAAGAAGGACGAACCGCAATTCATTGTGGTCAGGAAGCCTACAATTGTTTTAACCAGTACAAGGGTAGATGATTTACCGGAAGAGGTTTAGAAACTACTGGAAGAGTTTGTTGACATAGTAGTGGATGAACTACCTCGTTCGTTGCCACCAATCAGAAGTGTAAGTCATCATATTGATCTCATACCTGGAGCTAGTTTATCAAACAAAGCAGCGTATAGATTGACGCCACAAGAGAATGAAGAGGTCAAGAGACAAGTCTAGGACTTAATGGACAAGGGGTTGGTTAGAGAAAGATTGAGTCCATGTGTTGTTCTGACAGTGCTCAGTCCAAAGAAAGGCAGAGGCTGGAGGATGTGTACTGACTCGAGGGAAATCAACAAGATAACCATCAGGTATAGATTTCCATTGCCAAGGATGGATGATTTGATGGATTGCTTGAGTGGAGCGAATTTTTTTTTCGAAGATTGATTTGAAAAGTGGATATCACCAGATTCGTATGAGAGAAGGTGATGAATGGAAGATAGCCTTCAAGACTAATGAAGGGTTGTATGAATGGCTTGTTATGTCATTTGGCTTAACGAACGCGCCAAGTACTTTCATGAGGTTGATGAATGAAGTCTTGAAGGAGTTCATCGGGAAATTTGTCATTGTGTATCTTGATGACATACTGATTTTTCAGTAAAATAGAGGCAGAGCATCTGAAACATTTGGCTATAGTAATGAAGAGGCTACAGTAAGAGAAGCTGCTGATAAACATGAAGAAATCCTCATTCATGAAGACAGAGCTCATTTATTTGGGGTTTTTTATTTCTGCAGATAAGTTGAGGATGGGTCCAGATAAGGTGGAGGTAATTAAGAATTGGCCATCGCCAAAGATTATATTTGAGGTTCGAAGTTTTCATGGATTGGCTAGTTTGTACCGGAAGTTCATCAGGAATTTCAGTGGAATTAGTGCACCGATGATGGACACAATGAATAAGAGACATAAGTCTTTTCACTAGACAGAAGAGGCTAATAAAAATTTTAATTTGTTGAAAAGGAAAATCACAAAACAACCAATTTTGGTGTTGTCGGATTTTAAAAAGACATTTCAAGTAAAATGTGATGCAAGTGGATTTGCAATAGGGGCAGTCTTGAGCCAAGAAGACAAGACGATAGCATACTTCAGCGAGAAGTTGAATGAAGCGAAAGTGAAATACTCCACGTATGACAAGGAGTTCTATGCTATTATTCAAGCATTGAAGAAATGGAGACACTATTTGATTCCTAAGGAGTTTGTCTTATACAGTGAACAACCAGAGGTTTAGTGGACAAAACATATGTCAGTTGCAGAAGAACCACAGATGGAAAGCATATTGGACAAAAGAGTTAGTAAGAGGACTAGAAGAAAGGAATATTTTGAATACTTGGTCAAGTGAAAGGGACATCTAGTTGAAGACGCCAACTGGGAAAATGAAGCCGAAATCCAGAAGCATGGATAGACTGTGCAAGAGCTCATGGATAGGATCCCATGAAAATTTTCAAGCAAGGGAGTATGATGCAGGAGCATCACCAACAACAAGCGAGTGGAGGACAAGCGCCAACGCATTTTGGCACATGATGAATTGTTTGAAATGTTTTGAAGTTTGATACGCCAAACATAAATGAAGAAATTAAGAAAGGGTATACTTCTTGATTGTAATCAAACCTTGAGCGTCTTGATATCATCTGAAGGATTAAGAGGCATTTATGATAGTAAATGTAGGTAGGTAGCTTTAAAGTTCTAGATTTGACAGTTTAGAGGGAGGAGGGAAACAGGATATAGACACCCTCATTGTATAGTTGTAACATTATTATGATTATGAGAAGAGCAGAGAGCATAGGGGGGCAGAAAACTGTGTAGAAGAACCCATGTATAGAACTTCTGAGATTAATATATGAAGCTTTGATTTAAATTCATGGTGTTCAAACACTTTCTGTGTATGCCTAACTGAATGTTATGCTCATAGCTATTTTACTCTTTCTGATTATGCATTTGTTGTTATGCTATGTATGAATGATTTCTTGTTGAATGTATGAAATCTAAAGAGAGAGGGAGAGGAAGGAATGAGTTTCAATTGTTTCTCTGTCTGAGCAAGAGTTTTCCTGCAAGGAGTGCAGCGAAATCATGTGCAAGGAGTGTGTTGACGGATTCAGAGTTTCAATCTCTAAAAGCTCAGGAGGGATAACATTGTTCTCATTCTCGCAGAAGTGAAAGTTGAGTGCAGGAGTCGTGCAAAGTGTGCACGGGACAAGTAGAGTCTCGGAGCTCACAACCTGAGGGATTTATTGAAGGACTTCTATTGCAAAGAGAGTGCGCAGAGTCGAAGAATTCAATACTTGGAGGTATTGAAGGGTTGCCACAAGGAGTGCTTGTAGGAGTCTTCTTGAAGACTCAAGTTGTGGAGAAATCTCAGAAGGGATAGAGTCTTCGACGTTGTTGAAGAGAAGATCAAGAGGGCTAGTGCCTTGAAGTGTTGAAAGAAGGCACAACGACATTGTTTTGTTGGTGGACAAATTTCGCAGGAGTACTTAAGGAGGAATTGGATGGTTGAAATTCTTCGTGGAGAATTTGCAAAGTTTCGAGGGCCATCAGATCTTGAAGAGGAGCAGGGAAGTTACGACGAGCATTCTTTAAGTGCAAGCTCGGGAGAAATTGGACCATTGGATCACTCACGTAATCTCATTTCATGGATTTGCAAGTTCAAGGGTCAAAACCCTTGCACCAAGATTCGCGAGGTCGCGAGGTGCGAAGTCCCGAAATAGTGAAAGAATCTGAGTCGTCCGATTGGAAGAAGGACACGTGTCACAAGATCCCCTTTATCAAGGATTCAGACATCGGAGGTCAGAGAGGGAAGTCCTTAGACTTCAAAGTGGTGAAGTTGCGAGAGGATCAGGACCGTCCATCTGAGGAGGACAGGTGGCAGAGATCAAGGGTTCCCACGGACTCGGAGGTTCGGAGGTTGAGAGAACCTCTTATTGACATCAGAAGTCACGAAGTGCCGAGAATCGAGGTACGAGTGTGGACACATGGCAGAACCATAAGGTGGGGCCCACACGGTTGACAGGCAGACACATATCTCCTGGGAAAAGGAGTCAACACTCCATTGACTTCTCGCATCAGGGGGATTTGCAGAGTAAGGGCATGAGAGTTCAACCCTTCAACTTGCGAAGTCACGAGTAGTGAGAATGTGAGAGGGAAAGTAAATATCGCTTCTCGAGGGTTTGTGAAGGGACGATGCCAAGGTTGGATGCTACAACTCGCGAAGTGGAGAGTTGCGAGGAGTGTGAAAGGAAGGTCAACCTTCACTGAATTTCAATTCTTGAAGGATCGCATAAGGAAGGAACGAGAGTTAAACCTTTGAACTCACAAAGCGGTGAGTAGCGAGAGGAGCTAGCATTAAGCTTAGCCAGTGGTCACGTGCAGAAGGTGCTGACAAAAGAGGAGCTATACCCATTTCGCGATTTCGGGTATCACGATATTGGAAAGGGAGAATCGAGAGCCTCAAATCACGAACTCATGAGTGGTGATTTGTGACAAGAAGCTTTTGGTTGAGGCCTTGGTCATAGTGTTGTGGTCGCACAAAGGAGTGGAGCTCGCGCCTAGTTTTGTTCGCACAGGGGAGCTTCTAAAAGGACCTGTGGATCAATCGAATTGAGATTCCAACAAGGAATCAAAAGAGTTGATCTAGCTTAAATAAGGTAAAGAACAATATTGTGAGCGGACTTCGGCCCGAGGGTCAGGGAGGCCTGCGTCAGGGAGCCACACTACCAGCGCGATTGTCTTGTGGAGAGGACCAGAGCATCCGGATTAGTCGGACCCACTACCGTGCGAGATATGGGCAAGGCCCATCAGATTCATGTCATGGTGAATAACTGCCAGGCAGAGCATCAGTCGACTGTGCTCGAGATGGCAGGTACCGTCGCTGACCATACCCTTAGTATTTTGATAGATCCCAGTGCTACCGAGAGTTTCATTTCTGGTGTAGTGATAAAAAGGATTAAGGTAAGGGTAGTCGAACATGATGCGTTTAGAGTCGTGAATGTGGCTTCAGGAGCCAAACAGATGGTTGGAGGAAAGGTTACAGGCTGTGTCCTTAACCTGGGAGAGTTTGTCACTAGGACCAACCTATACGTCACGATCCTAGGATCTTATGATGTCATGATTGGTATGGACTGGTTGGAGTTGCATGAGGCGATACTCAACTATAAGACAAAATGGTTGAACTTGGTTATTGACGAGGGACAGAGACGTGTGATTGTAGGATGGAAAAAGGGAGTTTCCCTGAGGTTCATCTTTTCCTTACAGCTACGGAAGAGTATGTGCAAGGGGTGCAAGCTTTATGCGATCCTTGCGTTAAATGAGAAGGGAGTAACAAAAGGTCTAGAACACCTTCCGGTGGTGAGAGAGTTTGCGGATGTGTTTTCGAAGGATTTACCTGGGATGCCGCCAGAGGGGGAGTTGGATTTTACCATAGACCTAAAACCGGGGACTGAACTGATAGCAAGAATGCCTTATCGGATGTTGACCCCAGAGTTACAAGAGTTAAAAATGCAACTGGAGGAGTTGTTGGACCTGGGACTGATACGTCCTAGCGTGTCACCATGGGGTGAACCTATTATTTTCATATGAAAGAAGGATGGATCGTGGAGGCTTTGCATTGACTACTGTCAACTGAACAAGGCCATGATCAAGAATCAGTATCCCTTGCTGAGAATTGATGATCTGTTCGATCAAATTAAGGGTGTGATGGTGTTCTCCAAGATCGATTTGTGATCAGAGTATCACCAGTTGCAGATCAATGAGGATGACATCTCTAAGACCACCTTTAAGACGAGGTTTGGACATTATGAGTTTATTGTTTTACCTTTTGGACTGTCAAAATCCCTAGGGGTATTTATGAGTTTGATGAATGGGGTGTTCCATGAGTACTTGGACAAGTTCGTCCAAGTATTCATTGATGATATTTTGATATACTCTCGGACAATGGAGGAGCATGAAGAGCACTTGCGCTTGGTACTACAGTGACTACAAGAGCACAAATTGTATGGGAAGTTGTCCAGATGCTCTTTTTACCAATCGAAGATTCACTACTTAGGGCATGTCATCTCCAGTGAAGGCATCGCCATGGATCCGGCAAAGGTCGACGCTATTATGGAATGGCCTGCGCCGACAAATGTCCCAGAAGTGCGTAGCTTCATGGGTTTGGCGGGATACTATCGATGGTTCATCGAGGGGTTTTTGAAGATAGCAAATCCGATCATGGAATTGTAGAAGAAAAACAAGAAGATTGTTTGGACCGAGAAATGTGTGGAAGCGTTTCGGAGGCTTAAGGAGTTGTTGATAGCAGTGCTGATACTAAAGGTCCCTGACATGGACGCAGACTTCTTGGTATGCACTGACGCATCCAAGGAAGGTTTAGGCAGAGTCTTGATGCAATACGGATGATTGATTGCTTATATTTCGAGGAAACTGAGAAGGCATGAGGAGAACTACGCGACACACAATTTGGAGTTATTATCCATTGTCTATGCCTTGAAGGTTTGGAAACACTACGTTGTTGGATGAAAATTTGAACTAAAGACTGACCATTGTGGACTACAACACATTTTTACGCAAAGTGACATGAACACACGATAGCGACATTGGTCAGAACTACTTAGCGAGTACGACTTTGAGATTACTTACATAAAGGGAACAGTGAATCGAGTGGCAGATGCTTTGAGTCGGAGACCATGCATCTTTTCAGTGTTGCCTCTTCAGACAAATCTACGTGAAAAGATTCTAATCTTATAGTGTGATGATGACTGGTACAAAGAGGTCGAGGGTTTTATCAGACAAAACACAATGATGGTACCATGATTTGAGGGATTTTCATTTGATGGCAATGGTTTATTGAGGTTTAAAGGTCAGATTTATGTGCCACAAAATGACGAGTTGAGGAAGTTGATCCTAAGCAAGGCTCATAGAGAAGTATACATGGCTCATCCGGGAGTCATGAAGATGAGGGAAAACCTTAAACCCTTACTCTTCTGGAAGGTAATGAAGGCAGACATAGTCAACTATGTGGCCAGATGTCTTGAATGTCAGCAGGTAAAGGCTGAACATAGACACCCAGCATGATTACTACAACCACACGCTATTCTGGAATCGAAATGGGAGTTTATTTTGATGGATTTTATTGTTGGATTGCCACTGATGGCAAGGAGACACGACTCGATTTTCATAGTAGTAGACACTCTGATGAAGAGTGCTCACTTTATTCCTGTGCGTACGATGTATCAGGCACCTGACATAGCTAGAGTTTTCATCAGTGAGATTGTGAGGCTTCATGGAGTGCCTAAGAGGATTATATCCAATCAAGGATTGGTGTTTACTAGACGATTTTGGATGAGTTTCCAAGAGGCCTTGGGAACCCAACTTAACTTTAGTACTGCATATCACCCAGAGACTGACGGGAAAACCAAACGAACTAACCAAACCTTGGAGGACATGTTGTGCATGTATGTGATGGACCAACAAAAGCATTGGGAAGAATTCTTGCCACTAGTGGAGTTCGCTTACAACAACAGTTACCAAAGAACCATTAATATGGCGTCCTTCGAGTTTCTTTACGGGCAACCGTTTCAAATGCCCTTGAGTTGGGATCGGCTTGAGGATAGGGTCCTAGTGGGACCAGAAGTGATCCAAGAAATGGAAGAGAAAATGCAAACCATAAGACAAAGGATTAAAGAAACTCAAGATCGGCAGAGAGTTATGCCAATGCGCACCATGTCGATAGTAGTTACGAGGTCGGCGATCGAGTCTTCTTGCAGGTTAAACCACACAAGAGTTCAATCAAGTTTGGGAAGGGAGATAAAATCTCTCCTAGGTTCATGGGACCCTTTGATATTGTGGAGAGAAAGGGGCCAGTGGCCTATCGACTAGCCTTGCCTGATTCCTTGAGGCGTATGCACGATGTTTTTCATGTATCTGTTTTGAGACATTATATTAGTGATCCTACACATGTTATTGACATAAGTTCCTTGCAGGTATTGGATGAGGGAGCGCTCATGGTTGAGCTGGTCCACATCTTGGATCATCGCGTTCGACAGCTACGACGTCGAATGGTGGATCAAGTCAAGGTCCAGTGGGACAATTATAGTCCACACTCGGCGACCTGGGAGGACGCATATGATATGCACCAGCAGTTTCCATTTTTGTTTGATAGATAGACATATGATACTGTGATACACTTATTTTGGCATTTATACTGAGAAACTTCGGGACGAAGTTTAGAACAAGAGGGGGTGTATGTAACATCCCTCTCTGGCACACTGAGTGAACTTATTCTTTGAGGACACTTGCTTGCAAGTGATCTAGATTATTATGCTATTAAAACATTTGAATTTGATTATGATGCATTATGGGTAGATGACATGTTGTTTTACTGCATTGACATAGACAGGTGCTATTGACTTGGTTTTACTGAGTGTGCAGGTTTTTGGACCTTGAGGATGCAGAGACATCGATGGAACCCCTTGGACTCTAGATCGAGTCAGGGAGTGTGCTATTGAGGTTTGATTGTTTTACTGTGATATTAGTACATCTGATAGGATGATATGATGTGGATATATTCTGACATGATTTGTTGATGATGCAGGCTGACGATAGCTTGCTGACAAGACTCACATATGGAGTAAAGGGGCCACACACGACTACCAGAGAGGATGAGGGAGAGGGGTGGACAACAACCCTGCCACATCCTACTAGCACTCCCGTCGTGGCTCAAGCTGTAGGTTAACGATCACCTAGTTCGAGAGGACCCACAATGTTGTGAGGGCAGATTGCGACAGTCGCTCGTGATGATTCTAAGGTGCGCGCAATAAGGTAGGGGCCTTATTCCTTAGAATCCCTTAGTCTCCCACAAGCTCACCTGGCAGAGTGTTGACTCCAGGGGTTATTGATGTCTACCAATCATTCAAGAGGCAAGTGGCACACTTGGAGCATGTAGTGCGCCCTGAAGGGCACGTCGCGCAAAGGAACAGATGAGGCCAGTGGCACCCTTGGAGCACCTAGTGCGTCCTGAAGGGCACATCCCGTTGATGATGATAGAGGGATGAACCTAGATGGCCCTAAGGCAAATAACACATTAAGAAATTTTTAAAACAACTTCCCTAATTAAATGTCGCCCAGTTCAGAATCTAAGTTCTAAGTCTAAAACTTTGCTAGGGGTAAAATTTTGTCTACCCTTAAGAAAATATCTATGTAAAGATAAAATAATAAAATTTAAAATAAAAACCACTCAAGTAATAATTTGGGTCTTCAAAAATTTTTGGGTAAAATGAAGAGAGTAAGAAATTAAATAAAATCTGTGGATATAAAATGTAAAGAAGAAATTAATTATTTTAACTTTTGATGGTTTAAAAAGATACTAAATTAATAATAAAAGGAAAAAGAGGTTAAATTGTACAACTGTCGTTTTTAGCTCTAATAAAAAGGGGAAAGAGGGAAAATATTAAAATTAGGAAATTAGGGAAAGGAGGTAACTTAAAGAGAGAAAGAGGGGAACTCATGGTAAAAAGCAGGAACCAACTTAGTAAAGAATCTGCATTAAAGAACCTTCTAATTTTAAATTGACTTAGCAATTTCATTTTAGGGAAAGCCTTTAAAACCTATAAGGGAATCTAGGGACACCTAGGAGTGATTTTAGGAGTAACTCTAGGTGGGTGAGGGAAATAAGACAATTAATTAATTAAATAAAATGATTAATGGAGAAACGTAGGGGATGGGTGACACTTGTACGAAGGAGAATTTTTAGGAAATTTTTATTAAAACTTTAATTAAATGAGATTTAGTGAAATAAAAGAAGTTGGAAACTCTATAAAATAGAGGAGGGAGAAGGATGAAGGAGGACCTTCTGTGAGCGTAACATTATGCTATAGGAATATTGACTTGACTGATTTACTTGTGGGAGTTGGGATTTCCAGCTCGGAGAGGAGTGGTAGCTCGGCCTTGCGAGCCGAGCTGGGAGCTAGACATACCCTCTGGATAGTGTGTGGCCCCTTTGTGGCTCGGGGGGCTAAGGGGGAAGCAGAGTACCCCTAGCGTTGGCTGGGAGGTACCGGTGAGGTCTCGACGGTCGATGAGCAGGAGTTGCATGGAGCATGGGACGTCATTTGAAGCGGGCGATCAGGCAACGGTACGCTCTTTTATTTTGGTAGAGTAGAATGCATTAGGAATTATGATTTATATATGCATGTGTATTGGATAGGTAAACTGATTGTTTGACTTACGTCCTTCAGTACGGCCTTGGGATTTGGATTATCATGCTTCCTTGTCATTTAGTTTTTGTGCCTAGACTGATGTAACCCATGTGATACTTTCGATGAGTTATCTTCTGGGCCCTGGCATTCTCTTCTGTTGTTAGCAAATTATATTGGTATCTGGAGATGTGAAAAGCGGTTGGCTTCAAACTGCGTGGTTCTTATTGGATGGACTTCTTTTATTGTCCAGTGTGTTTTTGTGTAATAGATGAAAAAAAAAAATGTTTATATATCACCTCTGTCATTTTAAAATAGATAATGGATGTAAGGAATATTACAGTAGCATTTGTCAATTTGTAATGGTCGCACAAATTTTCCTCAATAATTGTAAATATGTAACCGATGTAAGGCTTTCCTCTGCGCTAGGATATGATGATTGCATGCCTTTATGGAAGGGCCGGATTCTGTTTTTACTGGCTAGTTATTGATTTTGTGGATGGAGATTTTAGATAGGTATTTTTGGCTGCCCTTTAGATACAATTTTAATGACAACATTTTTCTTCCTTCTCTGCGAAATTCCTTGACTATTCTGGGCAAGAAAAAGTTTGGGGCGATTTCATTCCTGTGTCAAGTCTTGGGGCAAAATTACACCCGGCGAGATTTCTGTTGAGCGTTTTCTTTTATCTCATGTCTTTAACACTTTACTAGATTTTTGTTTGAAAAATGTCCATTACCTGTGATTGCGCCAAATGAAAAACTCTGTTGTTACCTTGCTACTTTAATATGACCTCCCGAGACTTCAATCGTGTCGACTCTTCTGAAATTGCGAACACTTTCTTCACGGCATTACAGAACCTTAACCTCCATGATTTCCTTGGGTCTCGATCAATTTTTAAGAACTGGCATCATAGCGTGTTATGAAGTAACGCTTGACAAAAGATTTACACGCCCATTACTTTATCATTGTGATATATAGGGTTGTCAATGCTGCACACAATTACCGAGGCCAATCAATGCCGTCATCATTTGGTCGAGCACGCAGATTATCCCAAGAAATCGGTTATCTGTGTAAAAACAAAAACCATTTTTGTATTGGTGAATTCGTTCTGTCTGACACCGCATTGAATTTGGCCTTTAAACTCTGCGAATTTGGGGCTTTTTTGGGCATTGATACCCTGCTTTGGACAGCGATTCCAAGATCTTTTTAGATAGTGATCCCTTTCTGATAGTGCCTCCATCTTTCCTCTACAAACTCATGTGCATAGAACGGCTATTCTATCCCTTCCTATGCCAATCCGTCTCTATGTAGAAGCGGCAATAATAGCAACTCTGCGTTGGTTTTTGTAATGGCAGTCTCCCCTTTTCTTCCTCTGTAATTGTGTTGTCACACAGGTGCTACTCCATTGATTTTTTTCTGAGAACCCAACCCCGAATTTACTGGGATGACAACGTCTTGCTGTTAAATTTTTTGTTTGCCTTAAGATTGACTGCAAGTTGCCCTTTTTAGAAGCTTTTACCAGGAGGTCAGTTATTCCTCTGGCCGAGATTGATAACATGGGCAACAACTCGATCCTTACCTGTAACTTCAGAAAAACCCCATCTGTTCACTCAATAAAATGTTACTTACTAGATTTAGCGATAGGATAATACGAAAATCAAGATATTATTGTTCATAATTTGAAGTCTAATCTTAATTGTTACTTCGCGTGCTTTAGGAGTGGGATCAAACCGTCATTGTGTCGGGAGATAGTAAAGACACCTTCAATGCTAAAATTTTTAAAATCTAATTTGTACCTGCATTTACGTTGGTGGTTAATTTTCATTGAGTTTTATTTAATTATTGAGGAAATAATTTGTTAATATAAATGTAACAATAAAAACAATATAAAACAAAAACAATATAAAACTTGGTAATGATGATTATTGTTGAAAATAATGTTCTGTTGATAATGGTATAAATGTTTTTATTGTTAAATTGTTAAAATTTTGATTGGTTATATGATTAAATTATGATTTAAAAAGTTGCCAAAAGTAGTTTGTAAGTTATGTCAAATTAGGATGTTGACCTTGATAAACTAGACTTGAATTTAGAGTGCAATATTGTTATTTAGATTCTAAACTTAACCCAATTAAAGGTCATACTTGTTGCATTAATTGTCTTTGTCTTGTAGTTGATTAAAAGTGCACTCCAAAGCAATACTGTAGTGGTAGTGAGTAAATTAAGAAGTTAATAATGATTCACTATTTCAATTTGCCTTAATATAGATAACTTTGTTAATTGCGATATTGATGGTTGTGTTAATGTCATGATTATTGTCGTACTTGTTGTATTAATTGTCATTGTCTGGTAATGTGATTAAAAGTACACTTCCAAAGCAATATTGTATTAGTAGTGAGTAATTTAATGAGTTAATAATGATTCACTGTCGCAAATTGCCTAAATTGGATAACCCTATTGACTGTGATCTTGATGGTTATGTTTTCATCTTTAGCTTAGTAGGTTGGGTCTGCTTGTGTCGGGCGGGATGTAGAGACCTCCATGTTCCTCAGAATAGTCGCCAGCCCTAAGACCTTAAATGGTTAAAATCAATGGGAACCTAGGCTTGAGCATTGTTTGTGTGTCTTGGAGGTCCTAACCATTGTAGGGTAGGATGGATGGGTAGTTAGTCTTAATTATGTTGTCGGTTGATTGTTGTTCTTGCTTTTGGAAGCTTGATGTGCGTCTTAGGTCGTTATGTTGGGGTTGCAGTTGCATGCATCATGTTTGTCGTCGGGTGTCGACGCAGAGTTGAATGTATTTATTACCCTTGTACACATGCACACACACAAAAAGAAAAAAAAAATGCACTTGTTATAAGAGGTTTGTCGTGATGAACGGGAGGATCGTTCCATAGCATGAACATAGATTTTTTTCTTTTAGGATTTTTTTCCATAAGTTTCTTCCCTTTGTCTTGTTTATGTCATTACTAACATACTTCTTGTGCATGTGTAGCCAGGTAATAAATAATGGTGACATGATTAAAGATAGTAACTGTAATATATGTCAATCATAACATAAAAATAAATCTTTAAAAAGAAGAATCTCCCATAAAATGCATCATCCACCTGTCACTATGTCAAATTGAAACCAATACTGCATTGTCGATCATATAGGACTCTGTAAGCAACATCGAAACAACAAAAAGAAATGTGTGATATGACTATCTCCGAGACTCCATTCTACAAGGGGGTACCAACTACTGGTATTATATTATTATCATAGTTAAAATAATAGGGCTTTAGCAATACTTTAGGGGAGAAATTCCCTTTTGAGAGCATTGCCTGCATCTATGTCTATACATAATGTATTTCATGTCTCATTTCCTAAGAAATATATACATGATTCTAATCATATTATTGATTGGAATGTGATTCAGGTGGAGCAAGAAAGCATTTTTCAAGTGCATCTGGTGCTCATACTAGACCGGAAAAGAAATCAGCTTCGGAATCGAGCAATAGGGCTTGTAAAAGTCTAGTGGACCTAGTACAGTCTTGAGGATGCAACATGGGAGCATGAAGATGCTATGCGGGTAGAGTACCCACATCTTTTTGAATATTTTGGAAATCTTGTTGTTGTTATGTAAATAAGTTGCACTAAGGACAGTGCAAAATTAAGGGGAGGGGATTGTAACACCCCAAGGCTAAGCCCCTGCTGAATTGTAATTATGTTTATAAGTTGGTGAGCCAAGTGTTTATAAGATGGAAGACTTATGTGTTTATTAGGTCGAAGAGCATAGATGATAAGGCCAATGAGCTTGATTTTGTATATGTAAATACACACATCATCAATAAAATTTCACCATTGTGTGTATACCGACCATGAAGAAAGAGTTGTGGGGGACTAAGTTCCACTAGGAAGGGTAAGGGAAGGGGCTAATTATCTAAGAATAGGGACTAATCTAGAGGGATTACCTCTAAAGGGATAATATTATATTATTATTTCCAAAAGGCTAAGGTTGACATAATTTGTGTTGTCCTAAGTTCCTAGGGAAAAGGGAATGAGTGTTAAGTGGAACTCATGCAGCTTCAGGAAGACATGTGTCAACCTGGACGCATGCAGTTATAGCTAGGAAATCCATCTCATTGGGGGTTCCTTCTCTCTTTCTCTCTCCATTCTCATGAGAGTCTCCACTCTCGCAAGTTGGCCATCTTACCCAATTCACCACTGATCCACAAAATGAACCATTTCCCTCATCATTGACCACAGCATCACTCATGCATCCTTGTAACCTGCAAGCATTTTGAGCTACCCCGTACTTTTCTTGTGAATCATAACACACTTGTACCATTCCTGAGTTGTATCATTCCTTAATGCTTTATTTTTGCTACCCATGTAGTTCCTTGATTGAGCGTGCCTTGCTGCCATCCTATTGTCTACAGTGAGCTTTGTTGTTTCCATCATCCTTACTTGAATTTACTTAGGAGTTGGACTGAAGAAGCAGGTTTTCAGGCCTGTGGATTTGAAGAGGTCGGTTTTCAGGACCATGGACTCAAGAAGCAGGTTTTCAGGCCTGTAAGAAACTCTCTCTAGGTGAGAGAGGTTATTGGGGAAGCGATTTTCCCAGAGGGAGCCCAATGATAGCTATAGTGCTCTGAGAATTCTTGTCTGGCCTGTTGTTGAAGCCCTAGAAGGGAAGTAGGGCAGTCAAGGGACTATTAAGAAGAGAAGGGGAACACTTCTCGGGGTGGTATATGCATATGGGGAATGAGATGTTGTAGGTTGTTAGTGAGAGTTGGATCATGGGATGAAATCCTTCCTGTTGATCTGTGTGAATTTCTTGTTGTCCTTGCCAAACCTAGGAATCCCTTTCCTAGTGGAGTTTAGTACCAACTCAGGGGTGACCCACTTCTGAGAATGATGAGCAGCATGGTCTAAGGCTGGGAGGCTAGTGGAAGTTCTGCATGCAGTTGGTGGTCATCTATTAAAAGATAAGTACCAAATATTTGTCCTCTATATGATGTATATCTTGAAATCAAGTTATAATGTTGTTAGAATTATCTATGTATGATGCCTGTATATTTTAATGTTATTTTCGCATGAATAGTAGTATGAACATAATGATATATCTATTTAATTTCATTAGAAAGATATGTCTATAAATAAATATGGTATGAGAGCATGTAATTTATTTGGAGGCATGGACTGGCCTGTTGGTTTAAGGCTGGGGACATTCAAATTAGTATCAGAGCAAGGAGACATGTCCAGGAAGTGACGTTTCCTAGCCTGATGGTGGTTGGAGACGTTACATCTTGTCTCTATCACACTCGCTAAAATGGTTTTGAAGATACATCCGTTCAGTATAAGTTTACCCCTTTTTTGAATTGACTGGACTAATTATGAAAAAGGAACACTCTGAAGTCTTCTTTTAGTGTTTTTCAGACTCTCTAAAACATGAAAAACCATCGATCTTATCTTATCTATCCTCATAAAACTCAACATGGAAGGATTATTGTTGTGTCATACTTAATTACATCGCATGTCTCATCCTTTCATATTTGGCCTAATGTCGGCTTCATGTTTTTATTAAATGAACCTTCAAATCATTCCTTAAGATAAATCCTTGCAACACTTTTTCCCTAATGATCTGACATCTTGACCCATGGAGGAATTTTCCCAAGTGTCCTTATCCTACACATGTCTCCTTGCACTAAGCAACACTTTGTTCCATGCGCTTGGAACTAGTTTGGTTGCTTGCGACACTCGTTCCTCCTTTGTAATGTAGCATTCTTTTATTATTTTTCAAGCTCGATAAAAATTTGAAAAAGACAAAAAAATCAAATATTCCAAAAAGAGGGGACGGGATATGCTTTCTATTTTATCCACAGCAAGATAGTCACCCTTGGACAAAGAACATCCTTTCATTTGTTCACCAAGCATTGGGATCTAGTGTGACCTTAGGAAGTTCTTCTCATTACATAGACTTGTGTCCTCCTCCATTTGGTTACTCTTCCAAACATATGGAGATTTTGTGGTGCCTCTTGTATCATAGAATTATGCCAATAATTTGTTTCATGAGTGTCAACATTTTGTTGTTCTTTTGTCCAAGGGAATTTTTATCCAACCTGAGTCATCCATTTTGCAGTTTGTCTCTTGACTTTCATGAGTCGGCCATCTCGAGAGTCTAGTCAATTTTGGATTCAAAATCAATGGAGTTATGTTCCTGATGATCGATATCCTCCACTCTTTCCACGAAAACATGTAGAATACATCAGATTAGTGAGTCTTACACTCCTATTTTACTCCTACCTAAGTTTTTGAATATCTTGAAGTTGTTACTCTAGATATGGAGTCCTCATCTCTAGCCACAGGCATCAATGGTTCTTGAATATGCATATGATATTGTAGTTGTATATCTTTAGATGATATTGAGATGTAGATCCATTGTGTATTGTTCGTGACTGCACTTTATATGGACATTTATATTTTTTATAGTAGACATATATGGCATGGATCTACAAGGTACTTGATTGGTATCCATGCTTAGTTCATCCTGAGCATGGGTATGCCTGCCTCATAGAGATTATCATTATTTTTCATATGGAACGCTCATGAACACTCATCTTGAGATCACTCAACTTTTTGCCTTCCCACTGGTAAAGATATTGTAATGCATTTCAGCCATCAGTTTCTCTTCTGACCTCACACATAAGGGGGAATATATTATAGTCCAAAATGCCTTATATATGCATACAAGACATTGGCCCTTCCTTTTTCATACTTTGCCAAAATATTGTTGAGGATTCCTCTTAAAAAACCATTTTTTGGAGAGTATACACGCCTTGTTGAACTAATATCCCACGTACACATGTGTGTTTCATGCTATTTAACCTGCATACATACACATGATGCACGCTAGATATCCTGTGTTTACCTCCAAAAGTTGAAAAAAATAGAAAATTGCACAGAATTCGATGGAGTTTATGGGCTATGTACGGTTTCCTAACAATTTTACCCCTTGTAGCCCATCCCCAAATCAAATAATCATATTTTTCTCATATAAAAAAAGGTCTTGGGGTGTCATTTATGAACATGGGCAAGAGAATAAGAAAACACTTCCAAAATCCCTTCCCTTTCTTAGCCCAAGTTTTGCATCGTATTATGAATTTTAGCCTCAACCTTCCCCTCCATCCCTTCTTCTTATGCAACCCTTCCTCCTTTCCTTGGTGATAATCTAGTTGCGAGAAGCTAATGTGGGATTTATGCACTTGGAACCACGATAGAGGAGCCCAGACTTGGTTCATGGAGTGGTTGCCGACAAAGGTTGTAATCCTTTTTATCTTACAATTGAATAAAAGAGTTCATCCTTGTTCCAAAACCCTATGTTTACATGTTTTTGTTAATTCATGCATTTATATATATGTCTGGACTTTTAAATTCATCAGTAGAGATTACATATTTTTTTGCATTGTATTCCTAATCTTCTGCAGGTCAGCCTTGGGAGGAGATATGTGATCTAGGAGGCGACAACAAGCGAGAGAGGTCTACACCAATTGCAAGGAATAAAGGTGTATTCATTAAATATCTTTCCTTTCTCTCTCGTCACTTTGTTTAGATGGTTTTGGGTTAGCTTAAGGGTAGAACAATATTTTAAGGGAGTTGGTGCTCTACCTTTACCTTAGACCCATTATAGGGGGATTTTCCTCATAGCAGTAGAGTCACCAATATGTTGTGTTTGTTATGCCACTTGGGTGAGAAAAAACCAAACACTTAACTACCTTGTTAATCCAACAAGACAATATAGACAATTGTTAGTTGAATAGTGGACCAACCATGAAGTAAACAAGAAATAAAATAAGAGGGAAATGTAACAAAAAAAAGCATGTATGAGATAAAAATAAAAACTAAAATTGGGAACAATGGAAAGGATTTTGATTGATAACACCTTGGATAAATATAGGAACTTATGAGTCCCCTCTTTCTCCTTGGGAGGGCCCTTATGGTCCCCAATATAGAGCTTCTTCTCTTCTAAAAATGAAATGTTGATGGTGAATAATTACTTGCCAAGCTTCTCAAGAGGTGAGAAGGATAAAACTTTCTATGGATTATAGAATGATTCTAGGAGAAATATGGATTCTTAAGGAGCAATTCCAATAGTGTAACAATACTCATAAACACTTTCTTTGTTTGCATACCTCAAGCTTGTATTTATAGAACTCATACAAGATTTTACAAAAATAGTCTGTACTGTGAATATGGGTCATCATGTAGGTACCTCGTAATCCTTAAATGGCTCCAAGGATAGATTTTGACTTTATTTTGGAATCTTGTCATGGTACACCTTGACCTGGAAGTGGGTGAGGCCCGACCAAAATAATAAATGTGTTTTTTCCACATCTATGTGAGTTTCTTTGAGGAAAATTGTGTATCTCACACAATTTGCATTGATTTAGCAATGTTTTCTCGTGCAGATGTGTGCAAGAAGGCCTTTGGGAGACTGCGCATAAATTCAAGGAACCATTTGTATAGTTTTGTGACTTTCTGAATGAATCCTGTTAATGTTGGAGATATGTTGATTGGTATGATGCACTAGTACTTTCGTCGACCATTATTTGTATTGTTGTGAGCGATGTTTTGGTTATAACACCCTCCTAACATTGACATTAGTAACTCTTCAAGTATCTAACATGGGTTTACATGGGAAGATTTATCTTTAACATTCGTTTACAACTCAAATTATTAAATATTATATGCTTACAAGGAGTAATGTTTCAATTTTACTATCTTGTCATATTTATTATTAGTTGTATTCACTAATTATGACTATGTGTTGCATATTTAGAGATGTTTCCACATAAGAAGACAACAAGAAAAGAACCTGCTACAGAGGTTTATGGAAGTGGGAGAAGATAGGAGGAAGAACCTGATTCCCTGGGAACAGTATATGATGATACTAATGGAATCTTAAACAAAGGGGAAGACCCAATCAAATGGGGTGAGGTATTTCATATGTTAAAAAAGTATAATTTTCTTGTGGATATTGAAGACCGAGATGAACTCCAAATACTCAAAAATATTCATAGTTCGGGACTACATAGGGTGGTAGCTCATGTTGTAGTGTTCCCTTATGCAGATGAAATCACATGGATTTCAAGCATGTTGATTTAGAAAAATTTTATCATTTGGAAAAGGGAACCTGAAATTTGGATAAGGAACTACTTATCAAGTTCCTCCAAAAATCAAAGGATCTGTTCAAGATCTGGTACAAGCTAGATATAAATTTCAAACACAAATCGTCTGGAAAGTATCTAACCACTATGGTAATAAAATCCTACAAATATGTGGTGGTGATTATTTGTAGACTGTATGGTGAGGAATATGATTCTACATTTACTCTGCCCTTAATTCCCCTGATCTACTACTTCACAGATGAAGGTTCAACATTTAAATGGGATGATATCCTATCGACAATCTTGGCACAATCTATTCCTAATTTTTCATATGGAATATTATCTCTTGGACATTATGTGCATATGCCATCAATATCCTAAGATGGATTGGAAGTGACAACCAACCAACCCATCTATACATATCTATTGTAAGGTACTCTGGGAGCACAAGTACGATAAAAAATACCACAATATCTATGACCACTTCCTAACAACTTTGTATGATCTCATCTTTTGTGCACTAGCCCCATCCATGACATATAAAGACTTGGTGATAGTCAGGAAGATCCGAGAATGGTAACTAATGGAACATGACACCTATATAAGGACATATGGGGCTACCAAAGCTCCCCATCTGCTTTCAATATTTGTGTCAGAAAGACTAGTACTCCAAGAAATTGTGTATCAAATTGTAATTCACAGAGTCAGGGTAGAACTATACCGAGATAGGAAGGCTATATGGACCTCGTTGTCATTATGGGACAAATCATATTCACTTGCAAGTGTCAAACAGACCCAAGATGAATTAGATATGTTATTTTTGTATCTCTTTAGAGAAGAAATATTTCAAAGGCACGATCTTAAAAAGGTAGTCAAGGATTATTGCATCCAAATCAAACATACCTGGGAATATAATTCAACGACATGGGAGGAAGGACAAGTCCACTATGGAACTCAGACTTATGATGAATTCATTACCATATGATAGGGAAATACTATAGGAAGGATTGCCAATGAGGATAAATCCTAAGAAGAAGCCAGAAAAAGAGATGAGGAAGAGGAAACCACAAACACATCCGCTACAACAACATATACTCATTTTGGTTCAGTAGAAGAGGAATAACTAATAGTTGATAAATATAATAAAAAAGGAAAAGATCCAAAAAAATAAGCAGGATGTTGCTGAGAAAAATAGGAAAATTGAGGAGGCCAAGGAAAAAACAAAAGTTGATGCAGCAACAACAACGACGATGGAAGAAATTAAAATAAGGCTACAGATAAGAAAGTGTTAAAGGATGAAAGAAAAGAAAAAGATGCAGCTGAAAAGGAAACAACATAATAAGTAGTAGTAGAATAAATAACAATAGATGAAGTTGCAATAGTAGAGTAGGAACAATAAAAAAGAGATGAAGAGGCTCTCAATAACAACGCCTCAACCATGGATACAAAAATTCCTTTAACATCACCAGATATTCCCTATGGTCATACTCAATTCGATGGAATGGAGTTGGGCTTGACACCCCATACAAAACAAGCAAAGTGGTAAAATTAAAGAAGTGCAAATATGACAAAGCCACTAGTAGAATAGTACAACAACAGATGAGAAAAGTATCGGTCATATGAGGTGATCAAATATCAGTCCTCATAGAGACCATAGTAATAGAAAATGTTAGAAAGGACCCACTTTCCATAACATCCATTGACACTTCCTTCACCATAACGATGGAACAGAACCTGAAAAACATGTTCTGTCAAAATCAAGAGAAGGATTCCAGGATCAAATAACTAGGAGAACGACTTCTACATGTGAAGAAAGATGAGGGTAGCATAAAATATTATAAGGTATGCAGAAAAAAGGTCAGAATATAACTAGAAGAGGCTATCATAGATATGTGTAGCTATCTGCATGTCTTTCAAAATATGGAAACCAACATAATGGAAAAACACAGTCATGTACAAGCCAAAAACGCTCATCTCATCACCATCCAAGAGGGCCTTGATGACATAAAATGATGGATCTAAGAAAATATAGATTCTCTAGATGAGCTTCCTTTCCCCTTAGAGTTTGAAATAAGAATTGATTACGCCTCACTTGATTGGTGTCAACAATATGGAAAGAGGGCATAAAAGGAAACAACTAGCTCGCTTGCAATTTGTACACAAATTCATAAAATAGAACAAGTTTTGACAAAAAAGTGTTTCCTTCCTCCCATCGAAGAGATCGAGAAAACCATCACTATGGAAGAGCTCCTAGAAAAGATAAAAAAAAAAAAGAACAAGTCATAGGAGAGAGATAACTAAAGCAGCTACAAAGGTGAAAATGGAGCTAATGGAGAAACACCTAATCCAACCAACTAAGGTTCACACTATGATACAAGTTTTCATGGCCACTCTAGAAAAGGATATGAAAACCCTCATGAATAACTCAGCTTCACATAAATCTTCTCTCAAAGAAATTTAATATCGTAAGGTCATATATCTCTATGGATAGTATGAATTTTGCACTGCATACATCAAAGACAAAGGCACGTGAATGAGACAAAATAATACATGCAAATTTTCTAACAAATGTACTCTATTTTGTCTTTTTCCAACTGCTTTCAGCTTTGTCCTCATTCTCACACATGTCAAATATATTTTGAGGGAAGCTGAAAGGTTTTGTAACTATTTCTTGAGGAATTCAAGAAGACTTTTTCATCAACTTTTTAGTATTTCTAAAAGTAAAGGAAGATGCCCATTTTGAATGGGCTCTTCAAGCATTGTATACTCACGAAACTATTTTTGGATAAAATATTGTGTTAACTAATATTGAGAAACCATGAGGGACAATTTTGATAGAGAGAAGAATTGCTTGTAAATGTTGTCTTGTTGTTAACTATTTTTCAAAAGATTATTTAATGTTCACATGTGTGTAAGAATATATTGTTGCCTATAGACTTTTCTTAAGCAATTGTTATATTTCTCGCAACTTGGCTATTCTTTCTTATGTTTTTTTCTTGAGAATATGAGTTGCTAATGTATGTGATAATATGATTTGGAATATTATGATTATATATTTGTATGCATGTGTTGTCTAACTTTGCTTCTTCATAACAACTATGAGAGTGAAGTTATTTGCAAAGTTTAGTTTCATTTCAACTACTCATTTGGTTACTCTAGACTGCTCCTAGCTAGGATAGGATAGATTATATTTCATTTTTGCAATCAGTTAGTCTTCATCTATGTCTGCATTCACAAACCATCCATTCACCCCTCATACCAGTAATGGTGTCGGGCCAAAATCTGGATGGGTCTCCTAAGATAAATGGTGCATAGTCTAATTGGGACCATGTACCAGGGAGTACCCCTTATCGTTGAAGGGAAATTTTTGCACCATCAATAGTTCCATTTTGATTATTGTGGACCTTTACATTGTCCCATTTTGTATGACCATGGGTCTTTCATTCATATATAACAATATGGGTTTATTATTTTATTGCATTCTCAAATGTTGTAAAATGTTGCATTGTTGATTAATTGATATGTGGATTACTTACATTGTTGTAAATAATAGATGTGTAATATGTTGGATAAATCATTAATGCAATCATTATATCAAAATGCAATAACAAAAATATGAAAATGATATTATTATAAAAAATATTTGATTTTGAGACGATTAACTAAAAATTTGTTACAAAAAAACAATTAATTAAAATATATACCTATCAATGCATTCTTATGGACTCACAAAATGATGTGTGCCAAAATATAGAAATTGGTTCTTTTTAAGGAGTTATACGTACTAGTCCTTATTAACTATACCAAAGCACCGGTGCATATAATGTGAAATAATATATGTCTTTTTAGAATTTAACACTGTGCATGTGAGAAATAACACCAGTTCTCTAAATATAATAAAAGCACCGGTGTTTTAAATAACGTAAACACACTAACTCTTTAAATATAATAAAAGCATTGGTGTCTTAAATGTAATAAAAGAACAAGTGCTTTAGAACAAAGAATGACGATGACATCTCACCTCGAATATTTGAAATTTCAGTACCTTTCAATGCACAAGGTAATACATGAACCGACACATATGAATTATACAAGCCCTGAGATGGACATAAAATAAAAGTGCACCGGTCCATTAATAAAATTAGAAAACCTCAGTGTTGCATACGCAGACAATGTAGAATGAGTGCGTAAATATTATAAGAGCATCGATGTTGCATACAACAAAATGGGAATCTGGGGCGTAATAATTATAAATGCATTGGTTCCTTTTCATTTTATGTATGCACCAAGGAATTTTATGTAATGGCGCATCGGTGTATTTTTTGTTTTATGTACGCACTGGGAATTTATGTATTGGTGCACTAGTGCATTTTATTTTTATGTACCTAACAAGGAATTTAATATAAGGGCACACTAGTTCCTTTTCATTTTAAGAAGAGAAAAAATTAGGGCTAATTTTCCCTTCTTTTTCCAAAAAAATGATTCACTGATTTCCATTTTTTCTAAAAATGATTCGCCCAAATTCTATAGGATAAAATTATTTTTCCCTAAAAATTACCAAAATTTTATAAAAACTATATAAAATCCTTATAAATTTTAATATTTTTACAAAAATGTCGCCAAACATTTTACAATTTACATACTAAGGACTTGTAATATTCGTCAGGTTTCTACATTTTAAGATAAATTTCCATTCTTAAAATTATCCCTGGTTTTAAGTACGCACCAAAGCATTTTATGTAAGGTTTCACCAGTGAATTTTGACAATATAAGCACCGAAAAAAAATCATCTGCTACAACCTATTCTTGCCCAGTTCTTTTTAGTTATATGGAACATCTGCTAAAACCTTTGCAGCTAAGAGAGGAGGTTGTAGTGCATTTGTTTTTGAAAATTTTTCCAAATTTTGTAACACTAAAATACTCCACAAAAACCTTTGTTAGAATGTGTTCTCCTTGTACTGCATGAATTATTTAAAATAGAAAAATAAAATAGGATAGAAGGATGAGGAATGGAAAATGAAGTGTCATGGTTGTTGGCATTCACCCTTACCCCCGAACTATCCCTATTTCTTCCTTCAATTTCATTCTCAATGGGTCCTTTGACCAAGAGAGGAAGAAGCATAGAGAGCCATGAAATCATTGTAACTAGAGTTTGCTTCAGAGAAACACTCAACCCCCATTTGAAGTTGGTTTTCCCATTTAGGTTTCCAACTTAAAATTTTTGAGTTCAATGTGATTGATTTTTATGTTTATTGTTGTGACAATCTCTCATATGTGTTTATAATACTCTTGTTCATGTTAAATTGATACTTGGTCATTTTATGGCATGAAAGTTCATTTTCTATGTACAAGTGATGTAAAGTAACAAATCCTTAATGGCCACCATCCAATTCCCTTCAAAGTTTGAGATTGATGACTATTAAAAGTTGTATGTTTCAAATGTTCAAGAAGTTTCTAAATTGGTATTTTCATGGATGTTAGATTATTTCTCTCACTTCCAAGTTCCCACTTCACTCCTTGACCTAATTTTGTTTGTTGGTCATGTCTTCACTCCCCCACATGCCATATGCACCCCCTAGGTTGAATATCTCACAACTAGGTCAATTTCCACTTTTCCAGGTGACTCAACTCATAGTTGGGTTAATTTCAACTTGCTTTAGTGACTCAATTCATAGTTGGGTCCATTCCCACTTTCCTGGGTGAATCAAATCATAGCTAGGTAAATTCCCTTTTTCCTGGATGACTCAATTGATAGTTGGGTCAATTTAAATTGAGTGTTGACCTAACTATTGAAATGTAACAAGGGATGTCCTCATTCATGTTTTTGTCTTTTGTCATGGAGGGACATAAAAGTCATATTTCCTATACATGTTTTATTTGTAAAGTGACTTTTTAAATAAAGTGCTTTTATAAAGAGAATGTACTTTATAACTTAAAGTGATTTTAAGTTGTGGGACCCAAAAGTATTTAATGAGCATTTATTGCTTATTTTGTAATTAATGAGGAGCATTAAATATGAGCCCTCAAATTAGACTTATGATAGCCATTAGATTGAAGTTGGTTATGTAAGTTAGGGTTTCTTGGGAAAAGAGAAGACTACATATACATGCTTAGGAATGTGAGAAGAACACATAGTAAAGACAAAGGAGAGAGAGATCAGATTTCTGGAGAGTTTAAGAGCACAACTTTCAAATTTAATTAGAGTGCACGGTTCCCAAGGTAGTGCAATCGTAACACTCCGTACAACAGAAGGAAGGGCAATCCGTACAGTGAGAAGACAATCTGTACAACAAGAAGGAGGCATGATTTCCAAGAAAGAAGTCTGTGCAGTCTGTACTATACTTTCTAGCATGCTTTCTGAGGAAGATTTATGTGCATTTGTTGCTATTGTTTTTATCCGTACAGTGACACGATTTCCCAAAAATTGAGTTGTTGTTTCGTTGGCACGTGTGGGAAGTTGAAGCTTGTCGGCACAAATTTCTAGAAAGAAATTAGATTGCTGAGATAAGTTGATTTGCATTTCTGATTTACAGTTGGAATTATTAAATTTTTGGGTTGTAAGAAATTTCAGATCTGCTCTTGAATAATAGAAATAATCTCTCTAGGGTTTTCCCCACGGTGGGGTTTTTGCCCTGGTCATTGGACCAAAAATCACTTGTCTATTTATTGCCTTATCAAAGTATGGTTCAATGATTTACTTGACTTAAGTGTTTTAGCTTTCAGTTGCTTTCAATTTCAAAGGCATTTATTAAAAGACTAAAATCTCAGGTTAGTCAAGTGTTTGACGAAATGTGTGAATGAGATATTTATTATTTTGTCATTAAAAATCTTCATGGTATCAGAGAAAGGACTCTGTAAGAAATGCATTCTGTAGAATTTGATTTCGGAGTTGGGCAAAGACAAAAGGGGAATAGTTGTTTGAATATGGCTTCCATCAGACTTGAAGACCGGTTAGATGGCATTTCTAGCTATTTACAATGGAAGGTTAGAATGACAACTATTTTTAAAGAAAATAAATTGTGGGCTCTTGTCACTACTCTGATAGTTCCTCCCAACGATCTTATTTCCTTGGATATACATGAAGTCAAAGAGACCACATTACAGAGTCTCATTTTGGATGGAGTAAGGGATCCACTCATCCTACACCTGGCTGAAAACAAGACAGCCAAAGAAATGTGGGAGGCATTGAAAAACCTATACGAGGCTAAAAATGAAAATTGTGGGGGAAGTCATCTCAGATTCGGAGCTTGTGAGGATAGCCCTGAGAGGTTTTACAAAGGATTGGGAAGTCTTTGTGAAATGCATTGTGGGATGTGAAAAACTTCTAGATTGGAGCAGACTTTGGGATGATTCCACTCAGGAGGAGATCCAGGTGAATGGAGAGAAGGGAAGAGAGGGAGCTACTGAGGAGAACTTTTCTCTTCTGTCAAAGGGCAAGGGAAAAATTAAGAAGGGTTCCAGGATTGACATCAACAAAGTTCGTTGCTTTGCATGCAATGAATATGGCCACTATTTAGCACAGTGTCCCAACAGGAAGGGGACAAAGGAGAAGGAGAAGGAGAAACAGGTAGCAGTGTCTGCAGAGGTAAATGACTTTAGTGAGAAGTTTGAGAAAGAGTTTTCTCTTGTTTCCATTGTTTCTAGTGGCAATAGCAATAGATTTGAGTTTGACAGGACTTGGATAGTGGACAGTGGGGCCACTAGTCATATGACAGGAATGTTGGACTCATTTCTATTCATATCTGAGATTGGTCCTGGTCATGTCGTGAATGGGACTCACCAGATCAGAGGAGTCGACAGTGTCAAGTTTCTGTTGGACTTCAGAGAGACCCTGGAAGTTGAAGGGGTGTTGTTTGTACCAGGGCAGAGAGTTAATCTCCTCTCAGTCTCAGCTCTAGAGGATCCTGGATATGTAATCACTTTCAAACGTGGTTATGTTCATATTCATGCAATAGATGAGGTTCCCACCAGAACAGTTATGATTGGAGAACAAAGAGGCAAAGTATACACAGTGCTTAGCCATCATGTGATATGTCAGTCAGGTTGGATATCTGAATCGGAGGGAGAGAAAGAAGCTCAAAGAACTAAAGGTGCACTCGAATGTCAGTCCTCGGTTCAGGGATCTAGTACTACAAGAAAGATAAACTGGTATGAGTTAAGCCAGTCAGAAAATGCTCAAAGACGAGACAGGATTTCTCAAAGCATCAGCAGAAGACACAGTTCCACCAGACCATTTCAGATGCAACATTCATGTTTAGAGGGAGCAACCACTGTAGATAGCTTGGAGTCCGAGAATGGTCCTGGAAGTGGAAATGTCAAGAGGACCTCCCTCGTTAAGAGGGAGTGTTTAAATGTAACAAGGGATGTCATCATTCATGTTTTTGTGTTTTTTCATGGGGGGACATAAAAATCATATTCCCTAGACATGTTTTATTTGTAAAGTGACTTTTTAAATAAAGTGCTTTTATAAAGAGAATGTATTTTATAACTTAAAGTGATTTTAAGTTGTGGGACCCAAAAGTATTTAATGAGCATTTATTACTTATTTTGTAATTAATGAGGAGCATTAAATATGAGCCCTCATATTAGACTTATGATAGCCATTAGATTGAAGTTGGTTATGTAAGTTAGGGTTTCTTGGGAAAAGAGAAGACTACATATACATGCTTAGGAATGTGAGAAGAACACATAGTAAAGACAAAGGAGAGAGAGATTAGATTTCTGAAGAGTTTAAGAGCACATCTTTCAAAGTTAATTAGAGTGCATAGTTCCCAAGGTAGTGCAATCGTAACAATTCATACAGTAGAAGGAAGGGCAGTCTGTACAGTGAGAAGACAGTCTGTATATAAAGAGGGAGGCATGATTTCCAAGAAAAAAGTTCGTACTGTAGTTGCTGGCATGCTTTTTGAGGAAGATTTTTGTGCATTTATTGTTGTTGTTTTTATCCATAGAGTGACATGATTTCCCAAAAATCAGGTTGTTGTTTCATTGGCATGTGTGGGCAATTGAATCTTGTTGGCACAAATTTCTAGAAAGAAATCAGATTGCTGAGATAAGTTAATTTGCATTTCTGATTTACAGTTGGAATTATTAAATTTCTAGGTTGTAAGAAATTTCAGATCTTCTCTTGAATAATAGAAATAATCTCTCTAGGGTTTTCCTCATGGTGGGGTTTTTGCCCTGGTCATTGGACCAAAAATCACTTGTCTATTTATTTCCTTATTAGAGTATGGGTCAATGATTTACTTGACTTAAGTGTTTTAGCTTTCAGTTGCTTTCAGTTTTAAAGGCATTTATTAAAAGACTAAAATCTCAGGTTAGTCAAGTGTTTGACGAAATGCGTGAATGAGATATTTATTATTTTGTCATTAAAAATCTTCACTAACCTCATCATCTTATCATTTTTTAAAAAGAATAAGGGTAGAGATAAAAAAAAAAAATCCATTTTCATAACATTATGGAACATATTACTAAAGAGATCTTTGGAGATTCGTCTAGGGTTCACTTTGGTTGATTCTTTAACCTGTTGTTGTGTAGAATATATGTATTCTTAGAAGATTCAATGATACCAAGAGAAAAGTGATCAGTTTGATCCATCAAGCTTGAGAATCATTTCTTGAATGCCAAATATTCTTGCATTGGTTACAAACTTAGTGATTTCTAGACATGCTAAATAAATAATGATATATGTGCACATGTTACAAGTGAACTATAATAAATCTTCTTTCAATACATGGATGTTATCTCCAAGTTTTTATTTTAGCATAACATTCTTTGAGGCACTTCTATATTCAAAGGTTCTTGTACAATGGAAGCATTGTTGAGTTGAGATAGAGCTTAATTGCTATAGAAAGTAGTAGGTATGTTGAATACCCCAAAGGTTAGGAACAACGACCATCATTTGTCCTTTCTTCAAATGTTGTTAGAGCCCATGGTGAGTTGAGAGCTAGGGTGAATATAGAAGGCACTAGAGTACACGAAACTACCTCAAACGACCATGAATATCCCATTTTAAGTCAGTTGAGATTGTTTCTCATTTCAAGAACAAATAATAGAACCTAGTAACAAGAAATGTTGGAGAAATTTCTATTTTCGGCACACTAGTTCAGAGTTAACTGACTAGTTCTATTTTAGACTTTCTAATTTTAGACCATCACTATTATGCATGCATTCCTAAGAAAAGTGCATTGCAGCTCACTGCTTCTTTGATTTTCTTAATTATAGGATGCGATTTCTTATATGTGTGAATATCACTCACTCGTTGAACAGATTATAATATACATTGATTCTCATTCTTCATATTGTATATCTCTTCCTTTTATTGATAATATTTGTTTTTGTATGCTTTAGCTAGGTCTCTTGTGTAGGTTTCCATGAAACACTAACATGGTATCAGAGTTGAGCTGCTTGGAGAAACCCAGACAAGCCAAAGAAGAGTGAAAGAGGATTTAATTATTGAGTAAACCTAGTTTCCGCCAGAGTCGCAGCCTATCCCTATCGAAAGGTGAGACAATTGGAATCGACACATTCTATCCATTGCTATGGTGCGACGATCGCACTCAAACTTATGGATTTTGTTTTCAGGAATCAATGCAGCTTATGCACAACCAAGGTGCGACATTGTTGCACTGTATTCTTCACCGGGGTGCAACATTTAGTTTTCCAAAATCAAAGTATCCTATCCATTGCTAGGGTGCAATATAGTCGCAATGTATCCTTCACTAGGGTGAGGCGATTCAGTCTACCCATTGCTAGGGTAAGACACTATAGAAAATTGGTTTTCTGCAGTAAAACAACCATATCTCAAAATCTACGATCTGATTTGGGATGAAATTTTTACCAGAGACGTATGACATAGGGATGCTCATTCTCATAAAAAATATCCAAAACCCACATCGTATTTTAGGAGATATAGTTGTTTTATCATATCTATAGCTGCCATAGAACCGCCAGTCATATCTTGAAATCCACGATTTGGGTTTTCAGGATCTTTTCTGAATCAATAGCAGGGATGGAGATGATGCAAATTATTCAATAAAGTCTCATGATAATACTCACACCGTAAAACTATTTTTAATGGAATCTGAAGACCGCATTCTAACTCAAAAGAAAAGGACTATACAATTTTACGATGGCAATAGAAACAAAACCTACATTAGCGCTTGAGAAGACGAGATGGGTGAACCATAAGGATGTGGCCACATGACTACTTCT
>JASDQU010306091.1:49575-60712 GCA_032191745.1 Picea mariana | reverse complement strand
TATGGTGCACATGTTATGCTTAATTTAATGGGATTCCTCAAGTAATGGACCACATTAACCCAAAGATGCCTCACCAATCTATGTAAGAGCCTCTTTCATATGAAATGTGGATATTTTTTCATTTTCATACCAAACTTATAATATTATCACATTTGGATCAATCTTTTGGTTGAAGTTAAAGTTATTATGGATAAACTTTGAAGACCAAGAGACCCAATTAAGCCAGAGAGAATAAACTTAGGCTTTAGAGCATGGGATATCACTACAACATTTGATAATGTAATCTTATCTATTTGATTTCTTGGGGTTAATAAAATTGTTCTCTTCTACACACTCCACCTCTTCCAAATATGTTTTTGTGTCAATATCATTTTATTTAATACATTTTCATTGACATAGATTGAGGGGTTTTGTATTTCTTGAAAATGATTAGAATCTATATATTTTTCCATGTTGTAGAAGATAAGTGGTTTATTTCTTAGCATTGTGTGTAGGGCCATCTTGGAGACCATTAGTAGCTTGGAATCTCTTCTCCTTCTACTTCAACCTCTTTGGTTACCCACCACTCAAGTGATGACTCATACAACCAAATCAACTTCGCTTCCAACTTGGAATCATCTAAATAAGGGGGCACCACCTCCACTTGTAGTGTCCCATTGCCCACTAGACCTACCCACTATAAGACAACTAGGTGATCCAAATGGATCTTGAAAGGCTTAAAAATCAAAATTTTCAAATGCTCAATAAAATGACATGATCATGAATTTCTTGTCACAAGATTTCCGGCGGCACAAATGGATCGAAAATCCAAATCTATATGAGAAAATTATGACAGTTGAAAAATTTAATCTTCTCTAACAAAAATCAAAAGATCATCATGACATTTGGCAAGTGATTTGGTTTCATATGAGTAGAAATGATGTGGTTGAATGTCATTTTGATATGTTATCATATTATAAACCCACCAAACCATTTTAAAATATTTGAATCACTCATATGGAATACTTTAAAACATTAAAGTGGATTGGTTTAAAATATGATATGGTTTATTTTTTTTTAAATAAAACCCATATTACAAAGTTTATGCCATGGCAACCTGTCAACTAAATTCGGACCCCATTTGAAAGATAGGCACTCTAAATAATATTTTATAGACCACATATCATGTGATTCAAATTCCAGATAAATCATGTCAAATCAAAGTTTAAAGGCCACAAAATATTGTAATATATATGGTTGTTATAACCATATAATATGTTCCCATTTCATAGTTGATGCCACGATGTTATATATGGTTGTTCAACCATATAAAAAGGCACTATATTATATATTACATGCCATATCACTATATTGTGGGTGCTTTATAATATATGTCACGAATTTATGGTAAAAGGTGGATCGGAAACCTTCTAATAAGGTTGAGTTAAAAGCTGCTGCCATATATTTTGGCCCGATTTTATGCCAAAAAGTTGGGAGGTTGGGATTCGACCTCCCCACCTCATCATTTTTAATCCAAAATTTTTACTTGTGCTGCCACACGTCAATTTATATTATTTAGTGCAGAACAATGTCAATTATGCACGAAAAACCAACGAGCTAAAGGATTTTTGGTGGTCATTTGTGGGAGCTAGAGTTAGTCTTGTTCAGTGTCGTCAATTACATTGGATTTTTGAGGTCGAGCAGAACACAATGAGACCAATCTGAAATCCATTTGATGCAATTTTTATGTACATTTTGAGCATTTGAATAAATTAATAAGAAAGCCTCCCCCACTGAGACAAGGCCCGGAGACGTAGGCAACCTTGCCGAAATCCATTAACAACTTTGATGTTATGGTTTGTTGATTCTTTGTGTTTACTTTCATATCTGCATATCTTATTATGGCTGCCATGTTATATCATTAATTCTTCCCATTCCTTCAATTCCTAAATGGTTAATGAACTCATGTTTTAAAACTCAACCATAGTCTTTAAAAGAACTTTTTGAAACAAGTGGTATCAGAGCAGGTTGACGGTTGGTTTTTGAGTTTGCATGATTACCAAGGAAAGGCTGAATCATGGTGAAGGCGAGCTTGTAGAAGAGAATCATGAGATTGGATCAAGAAAGAGGACTTCTTAATGTGAGAAGATGGCATCGAAAGAGGGACTTTCCCATACCGAGATAGAGTTTCAAAAGACCTTCTTCGCCATGTCGAAGATGGTAAAGGTTTTATATCATGATTACTTGGAGCGGAAGAGACCGATTCTAGCTGAATATTCAAAATCCAAAAGTGAAGAAGGAGAGGATCCTCCTAAACCTCCTCCTTCACCTCCTTCTTCTCCATCAACTTACTCTTCTTCAGGTACAAGTTCCAAATCCACCGCAAGAAAACATTCCCATAAACATAAACATGATATGCCTTTACTTAAGCTTGATGTGAAGTTTGAATTACCCATGTATGATGGTGAAGTCAATGCAGAGAGGCTTGATAACTGGGTCAGACAGATGGAAGTTTAGTGCAATGTGCATCAAATCAAGGATGAGGTAACTCAAATCAAGTTGGCATCGCTTTGACTTGCAAGTGCAACACTCATCTAGTGGCAAAGCAAGTTGAAAAATGGCACGCAACAAGTGGGTAATGTATTTCCATCATGGCAAGTTTTTGTTTCTGCACTTAGAAAACAATTTTATCCTTTGGGTTATAAAGAGAAGGCTTTAATTGAATGGCAAGGTCTTAAACTAAGAAAGGAACAAACAGTGTAAGAATATACAAATGAATTTCGTAAGATAGCATTAATGTTAGACATTCCTTTACATACCCAAGAAACTCTTATGAAGTATATAGGAGGTTTACATGCACACATTCATAACATTGTATTTATGTTTGGACCTACTAATCTTGATGAGGTTTTCGTTCAAGCAACATACATTGAGGCAGGGAAAACAAGAGTTGGTGTATCAGGGGAATTGTCTTCAAGAAAAGAGAAAAAAAGGAAGGGGAATGGCAGGAAAGAAAATTCAATGACAAGAAGAGAAGAGAAGCTCTCTTGCAAGCATTGCAAGAAAGAAGGGCATGATGATGACCATTGTTGGCAATTGCATCATGAGAAGAGACCGAAATGGTTCAAAGAGAGGAAAGGGAGGCAAACAACTGTAGCAGCAACACGACCAACAGACTTGGGATCAGATTCGGGTGATGAGTCTAAAATCACAGCAGTTGGTTTGACAGGTAAAATTGGTGATGGATATGATTCTAGAAGTAAATTGTTTCGTATAAGGGTCATAATGCGGCATACTAAGGTCGACACGTTGATAGATAGTGGATCTCAATCTAACTTGATTTCAAAGGAAGCGATTAAACAATTGGGATTAAAGACTCAGATGCATCATAAACCTTACTCACTTAAATGGATAAGAAACAATCATAAATTGCACATAACAAAGCAATGCACTTTAAAATTTGCAATTTCATCAAAATTTGTGGATGAGGTAACATGTGATGTGGTGCCACTCAATGAATGTGGAATGGTCTTAGCCAGGCCTTACTTGTATGATTGCAAAGCAGTCTTCTACGGGGAACATAATCAATATCACTTAATCAAAGAAGGCAATGAATATGTTGTACATGCTCATCACTTAAAATCAAATCAAACTCTTCAAACAATGGAACAATTAAGGAAGGCAGCTCATGCAAGAAACACACCTATAATTGTGCCAAATCAAGCAATTGATCTTAAGCATGAACATGAGATGATTGTAGAATGGAAGTTCAATCATATTATGTTTCAAGATAAGCTAATGTCGTGCAAGTACTACAAACATATTAGTGCATTTGCAGTCATATTTATGATGTTATCATTGCTAATTTTTTCAATATGGATGGTAGTGGCTTCAGTAAGATGTGAAAGAGTACAAGTGGCTAACAATATGTTGGCAGTCGTCATGGTTGTTTTGCAATTGATCTTGATGATACAGGTGCATATGACATACTTTAAAGACAAAGAACAAGTGGGGTGGCCTATCCCGCACTTGATGACTAGTTAGTACCCTTTTGGAGGACCAAAAGGTCTTAGTGGGGAGGTGTGATCCAAATGGATCTTGAAAGGCTTAAAAATCAAAGTTTTCAAATGCTCAATAAAATGACATGATCGTGAAGTGTTTGTCGCAAGATTTCTGGCGGCACAAACAGATCAAAAATCTGAATCCATATGAGAAAATTATGGCAGTTGAAAATTTTGATCTTCTTCTGCAAAAATCAAAAGATCAATATTAGCATGACATGTGGTAGGTGATGTGGTTGTGTATTACTAAAAATGACATGGTTGAATGTCATTTTGATGTGTTATCATATTATAAACCCACCAAACCATAACTTAAGCTATTTTAAAAGATTTTAATCACCCATATAAAGTACTTTAAAACATTAAAGTCGATTGGTTTAAAATATGATATGGTTTATTTTTTTTTAAATAAAAACTCATATTACAAAGTTTATGCCATATTATATGGCAACGTGTCAACTAAAGTCTGACCTCATTTGAAAGATAATGTGGCCACATATCATGTGATTCAAATTCCAGATAAATCATGTCAAATCAAATTTTAAAGGCTACAAAATATTGTAATATATATGGTTGTTTTTTCCAAAAGAAAAATTTATCCTTGCATTAGATTGGAGTAAACCAAGAATAATACAATAATCATTCGATCTATGAATGTGCCAAGCACATCAACGAGGCCAATAAGGTAAGCCTCATTCTGTGAGGAGGAAAGACTTTGAAATTCACAGAAAATAGTTGCCAGTCCATACAAAAACATCGTTGTGACAATGAATATTCCAACCAGTTTATACAGGTCGATAGATATTTCAGGAAGATATTGGTTTGGGATCCGCGCTGAAGGAAATAAACTTTGCAGATAAATATTCAACTAGTCAATCCACCGCTAATCAGTGAAAGGAGGGAGATCATCCCAGGTGAGAGTGCAATAATACAGTCATCTAGAAAATGGAAATACTATGATTGTTGTTCTCCAGTCCACCTTCCCATATTTGATAATATAAGATACCCGGAGAATCCAAGAGAGATTTTTTGGAGAGAGAATCAACCTCTTGATTTTGTTCCCTGTAGAGATGTGTGAAGCTAGTATGGGGGAGAGTCTGTGAAAGTTCGTGAATTATATCTTTCCAGCATTCCAATGTCGTAGCTCGAAGAGTCCCTTTTCCATTTAACCAGTCAATAATAGTTTTGGAGTCCCCTTTCACATGAAGATTTGTGATGTTTAGAAGAGAAGATAAAAAAAAAGAGATCCAAGCTCCAAGAAGCTCAGCTTTTTTGTTGGTTCCAGAGCCACAATTTAAGGTCCAGATGATCCATGATCCAGCACAACGAAGAATTTTGCCTCCAGCTCCACAAAGTGTTCCCGATATTTGTGAATCCCCATCGAACCAAGAAGTATTCCCATCCATCGAAGAGAGAGGCTGGATTGATCTAGGGATAGAAAGATTTTTGAGTCTCACGGGATTCAATTCCCCCAAGATAAGGAAACAAGTCGATTTGATAGAAATCGAGAATTTTTCAAAAATCGCCTTGTTTCGAGAGATCCAAACAAACCAACAAACAATGAGATACATGAGGATAGATAGTGTCATGAGAGGACCAGTTTTCCATGCAGACTTGTAATGAGGTTCCCATCCATCGAGAATTTAGATTTAGAGAGGAGAGTGTATATAACCAAATGTGTTTTGTAATAGTACAGTCGTAGAAGAGATGATAAATAGATTCTGAGTCTGATCGGAAAAGAAAGCATAGACTTGGTCCAATCCATCCACGATGTTGTAGAAGATCCCAAGTGGAAATTTTGTTGTTGAATGCAAGCCATAAAAATAGTTTATGTTTTAGAGAAATGGGCCAATGCCAAAGGTTTTTGTGCCGACCTGAACAACTGAGATCCCAAAATGTAGATGAAATAGCCATGTAAACATTTCGGACTGTAAAAAGACCCGAGCAATCCCCACCAATCCAAAGGTAGGCGTCATCCTCCAGGTGTAGGCGAATCCCTACTTCAGATAGAATTGTGCAGTAATGTGTCCATTCTAAAGCAAGAGTACCCGAGAGTCCTAGCTCAGTGCTGGATAACCACTTTGTACTGTCAAGCGGATCAGTAGTGGGTGACTTTGCTTGATAGAGGAAGTGAAGATTAGATAAATAAAATTGTTCTAGAAGTTTCAGCGAAAGATAAGCTTTCTCTCCAAGCCCCGAGAGAGCATCTCTACCAATAATAATCTCAAGACCCGATCCCGGCTTCCAGCAGATCCAATGAAGGATGAATTTTAAATGATAAGTAAGGAATTTCCAGATCGATGAGGCAGAGGTAGCACAAAAAAGTGGTTGTCTGAGCCAACGCGCAATTGATAGCGGGAAAATATACTTGCCAAAAATAATGCATTGCCAAATCCCCTCCTGAGTTAAGGCACGCCACAGTGATTTGGTGGCCAATGCTTGTTGGAAAATAAATAGATTGCGCAGATCCCAGCCACCTGCAGATTTTGGCTTGGCTATAAGATCCCATCTACAGGGATGGAACAATGAATGGTAAGCAGATCCAGACCAGAGAAAGGAGAACATAAGTCTTCTGATCTTACACAAGATAGATGAAGGAATGTTTGCTAAAGCCATCCAGTAGACCACCAGTCCTTCAAGCACAGATTTTGTAAGGATAAAATGCCCTCCCATAGTGAGACAGTGATTGCACCAATGTGCTATGCATTTTTCAATTTTGTTAATTAACCAAGCCCAGTCAGTAATTTTATAGCAATCAGGCTTGAGGAAATAGCCAAGAGAGAGATCAGTATATGCAAAGGGAAAAACAGATTTAAAGGGGTCTAGATTAGCCAATAGAAGACCTATGTAGTGGAAGGTAGACTTTGCTTTATTAATCTGGAGACCCGAAGCACTACAAAAAAGATTTAGGATCCTTTTGTTTTTTATCCATTCATCTAAGTCTGCAGTAGAAGCAATGATGATGTCATCCACAAAAAAAAGGTGCAGCACATTGGTCAATCTAGATACCTTAATGCCAGTGATAAGGCCGTCTTGGAGATGCTTCTTGAGAAGAATGCTCAGACCTTCTAAAGCCAGGATGAAAAGTAGCAGGGAAAGGGGGCACCCCTGTCGCAGGCCCCTTTCAATCCGGAAGAAAGAGGTGGCTTCACCATTGATCAAAACCACTATAGAAGCACTGGAAACACAACCCATAATCCAGCTTTTGAAATGATAACCAAAACCAGATTGAAGAAGAATCATTCTAAGGTAGTCCCAATTGACACAGTCAAAATCCTTTTTTAAGTCAAGTTTTAAGACCAGATCTTGCATTTTTTTGTGTTTCACGTTGTGTAAAACCTTCTAAACTGATCCAATAGCATCAAGGATTTGCCGACCTTTGATGAATCCCATTTGTTCCTCTAAGACAAGGTGAGACATGAAAGGCTTGAGTCTCTCGGCCAAGATTTTTGTAATAAGTTTATAGCAGAGGTTACAAAGGGCAATAGGATGAAAGTCACTAAAAGAACTGGGAAGATTAGATTTTGGTATCAAAGTCAGAAATGTAGAGTTTAGAGAACGTAGAACAATACCTCTACACCTAGAATCTTCAACAAGTTCCTAGAGATCATCACTGATCAAGTCAAAAAAGAAGAGGTAAAACTCAACAGTCCAGCCATCCGGGCCAGGACTTTTATCTTTTTTGAAAGATTTGAGTGCTTTCCAGATTTCCTCTTTTATACAGGGTGAGTAAAGCTTTTGTGCCTCACAGTCAGTAATAACTTTTGGATAAAGACCAATGATAGTTGCTTGATCGACAATATTTGTGAGGCCTATATCCTTATAAGTCGAATTGAAGTAATGGAAAGTTGTCTCAAGAAGGTTATCTTATCCGGTGATAGGATCCTCGACCTCAGAGTTGAGCGCCCAAATATGCTTGGAGTTTCTACGGTGGCTTGCATAATTGTGGAAATTCTTAGTATTTATGTCTCCGCAAGAGATCCAGATGGCCCGATTTTTCTGTCTCCAGCGTGCTTCCTCAATAAGAAGGAGGTTGTTCCTCTCAGATTCAAGTTGGGTTATGCATTGTTGTAAATCACTATGTCCAGTGCCTAGGAGCAAAGATAATTCCTAAGTGTGCTCATGAATGTTTCGTTCAATTTGTGAGATGCATTCAAAAGTTTGAGATAATTGCAGCCTGGACCAAACTTTTACTCTTTTTTTTAGTGACTTCAATTTTTCAGCCAGTCGCCTCTGAATATCCGGTTCATCCAAGAAACAACTATCGGTCCAATACTACTTTACCAATCGTACAAAATATGGATGATCCAGCCATATAGGATTAAATTTGTATGGGTAAGGGGAACGATGGGAATGGGATTCCAGTTGGAGAATAATGGGTGCATGGTCCGAAATAAACAAATATGTGGTCCAAGTCCTGTATCTGTCCACTTGCTGGAGGAGAGAATTAGATACAAGGAAGTGATCCAGTCTTTTTGAAATACTCGCAGAGCCAGTCCTTCTGTTTCGCCAGGTAGGGACCATCTCAACCGAAAGAAGATCAATGAGATTGTGAAGTTGGAAAATGGCATTATAATGAGTGGTCGCAACATCGGTAGAAGAGGAAGAGCCCCAAGTCTCTGCCGAGAATAAAGTAAGATTGAAATCCCTGGCCAAAATGAGATTTGGTTTATCAAGAATGCCTGAGTCTGATACCTTTGTCCAAAAAGCCAAATTGTCGTTGTAGGGACTGTAAATGTTGAGTAGATTTACCTGTATTTTATTAGTGTAGCAGATACCAGATAAAAGGATCCCTCCACAACAAATAAAATATTTAAAATCAAAGAAGACAGGGTTCCAGGCCACCAATAGGCCACCCGATGTGCCCACCGAATCTACAACACTAGTGAACCAAGTGGGCTTTAAACCATTTATAAAAGCACGAGATTGGTGTGCATCCACAAGGGTTTCCTAGAGAAAAATGATAGAGGGATGGATAGTATCAAACAATCGTCTCAGGGAAGCCTTTTTTAGGACGCCTCCAACCCCCCGAATATTTAGAGACAAAAGGATCATGGATGTGACCTGACTAGGGATTTGATGCCTCTAAGCACCCCAAGGTTAGTCGATTCCACAGTAGGAATAGTAGAAGAAGTGGCAATGGCACAAGCTTTCCTATGAGCACTACAGGTTTTTAATGGAGACGTCTCAAGACCCATGCCATGGGACCAAGAGAAATCTTTGTTTGTAGAAGCAGTAGGTGGTGCTAGATAGGAAGAGGAAGGAGTATCAGTGGAATCAGTGAGAGGAGATTTACCTAAATATATGGGTAGTGGTACCAGAGAATGTAAGCCCAGAGGAGAAGAGTTTATGTTGTCAAGATCCAGACCGATTGTGTACTATGACTACAGAGGGATAGGTAGAGTGCTCCTCGCATTCAGAGCAGAAGTAGAGGGGGTTGGGGAAGGGGGAGATATCGCAGGGGTCCCACCAGGATAACGGGGTAGAGAGATAGGGGAGGTAGTGAAGGTAGTTATAGGTAAGTCACAGAGGGCAACAGCCAGAGGAGGGTCCGCAAACAAATATGGGAGGTCGGTAGTGGGACTGCTCAAAGTCGAAGAGATAAGACACATCTCAGGTAATGCAGACAAGGTAGGGTCAGACCCCGAGATAATGAAAGAATCGAGTTGGAGTTTTTCCCAAGAGGAAAGAGTAGAAAACAAAGAGGGACAAAAAAGTTTAAGCTTGCCCGAGAGTGTAGGTGGGGCAGGCTGAGGATCTGATGTTTCAGGAAGGTTCTCCCCTTCTCCATCTATAATACCAGTGTTTTTCGATGTGAAGGAATCCACACCTGGTGAGTCCTCCTCGGGGAGTTTGTGAAGATAGGACCCTTCAGATTCTTCTTCCTCCAGAGCTCCAGAGCTCACCAGAGATGACCAGTTTGGTAGTAGTTTGAGAATCAAAATGGAATACCAAGGTAATCCAAGCATTGAGTGTAGGTGCGTCCCCGCCAATAGATATCTAAGGCCTTCGGAAGTCCAGCATGGATGTCAAGTTCAACCATGATTTTTTCCATCTTTCTATAAGATCTTTTTAAGAGATTAGGGTTTGTACAAACAAAACGTCCAAGCTCATTCCCAATAGCTTCCAGTGACTTCTCTGTCTAGTGATGTAGAGGCAATCTAGGTAAGAGAACCCAGATGTGTCTGAAGTGGAATGAGTCAGTAGAAGGTTTGAAGGAAACCTTCCATCTTTTAAGCATCAAGATGCCTTTGCCCATGGTCCAGAAGGTATCCAAAATGAGTTGTGAATCTTCCAATGAGTGAAAAATAAAACCTATCCAACCAAAAGATAAGGAAAAGAGTTCAAGTGTATAGCCCAAAATGGGCAGCCAGTTGGCTTGTACCCAATCTGGAAGTAAAGTGAAGCTCAAAGCTCTGTAGGTAAATCTGTCCACCAAACCACAGGGAGATAAATGGACACTTTCCTCCAGTCCAACATCAGAGCCCATTATCAGACTTCTCTTCTCTTTGTTTGGTTTCCACAGTTTAATAATATCTGATGTCGTTGTTATCCCAGAATGTTTGGGGCGATTCTGTTCAGGTAGAGAGTTCTTTTTCTTCCTGTCTGTGCTTCCCAAGGTTGCAGTAAGTTCTGGTAGCTGAGAGGCATTAGGATGCAAGTCAGAAACAAGCTGGCTAGTAGCACTAGTCGTTAGCAAGTTTGTAGGGTCCGTTTTTAGTAGATGAGACTGAGGATGTCGCATACCCACTACCTAAATCGGATTTTTTTGGTCCTCTGCCAAATTAGAAGCCATAAATATCCATGGAGGCCCAGCGTAAGCTAGCCCTTTCTCTCTCTCCGTTCCCATGTAATCGCGGGTCACGATCACAGTCCAAATACACGCAGTGTCTTTTGTATTTCACGTATAGGCGCTACGGTAATGTCGAGTTGTTCGGCTTTGCAGCTGTCGAACCCCGACGAGGCTAGCGACCAGCCAATAGGGACGAATCCCTACAGGGTTAGCAATTGGCCAATAGGAACAGGCCCCGTCACACAGTTAAGTGGAATACAGGTGGCAAAGGGGGAGGTGCGACACGGTAGTTGACAGGACAGGA
>JASDQU010306091.1:20731-39329 GCA_032191745.1 Picea mariana | reverse complement strand
GCCCGAATTTTCGTCAATGGAACTCCTGAATCCCTGATCCCCGATTTCCTGAAACAGGTAATCTCTCGAAACGTCACCTCCTTAAATCTTACGGTCCACAACTGCTCCGGGATTTCCACCGAGGAAAGTCCCGATCCCTTGTCGCCAGGACTCCCGATCTTGTGATTCCCGATTTCTCGAAATGGGAGATCTTGCGACACATGGTCTCCTTCAATCGAACGACCCAGATCTATTCCGGGGTTTTCACCATGGAAGATCTTGAACTCTTGTCAACAGGAATCCCGATTCCGCGATTCCCAATTTCCTGAAATGGGAGATCTCACGACACGTGGCCTCCGTTAACCGGACGGCTTAGATCTATTCTGGGGTTTCCACCATGGAAAATCCCAAATTCTTGACAACGGGACTCTCGATCCCGTGATTCCCGATTTCCCAAAATGGGAGATCTCACAACACGTGGCCTCCGTCAAACGGACGACTCAAATCTATCTCAGGGTTTCCACAATGGAAAGTCCCGATCCATGGGGTGTTAACCCTCAAGTATCTTCTGACAGGTCTAACGGTTGTCGGGTTTTCCAGCCGAGATCTGACGGCTCAGGCAGATTCCTACTTATGGGCTCTCCCACAACTTCCTAAACATGGAAAGATCCACGGTCCATATACTCTCATGGACTTCGGGGATCCACGGTCCTAAATTCTTCGCTACCCAAGAAGACACAAAAAAACAAAGTGGTAGGGCATTTAACGCCCTACATTCCCCTACTAATCTAATAGTCGTGTATGACCGCAGATTTCCTGACGGGATCTCGTCCGTCGTTCACCATCTATCAAAGTTAAGGTCCTTAACTTTCCAGCTTCCTCTTACCAAATCTAACGGTCATGAGTGACCATAGATTTCCCGACGGTATCTCGTCCGTCGATTCGATACCTAGCAGGGATTTCTTAGGGCCTTGCGCCCTCGCGTCCTCCTTCTAGGTTCTTGATAGGATTTTCAAGGAAGATATCCCTATGGGGAGATTCACTCGGGGCACTATCTGAGGTAGCTAAGGGTATCGTCCACCCGAGAATTAGACGTGAAGTCTGAATTAGATCATTACGCATATAAATAATGATTCATAAGGACACAAGCCATACATAGTCCTTTCATACAAATATACAACTACTAGTACCTATCCAAACACCATACATAAATTCTTATAATGAAATCATTCACAGTTTCACAGCTTATGGGCATAATCATCAAAATGAACCTATACATATACTTCAAGATGCCAGAGGCAAAACACTTATCAGAAATAACACCAGGGGTCAAGCAAGTGCTGAGAGGGGTGCTCGTTTCCACCCAACCGTAGGCTCAGCAACTCCCAGCGGATTTACCACTAGCCACCCCCGAGCTGAGACCATGATGTTGTGAGACTGCGTCTCCATTTTCCAGTGACCAGGAGCGAAGGTTGCAATCCTTCCTCTCTACTATCACTCACTCTGCATATTGCCAGAGTTCTCCCTTCGCGTCTTCCCCCAATCGCTTCTACCCCGCGCCTTATCCTCTTGCGAGGTTGTGTGTGGCGCGATTACCCTCGCGCTGATCAGGCCTGACAGTTCTACGGATGGGAGGTTCACCTCCCATCCCTCATTAAACCATCTACCTACTAGCCTGCGAGACATTTAATTCAGGGCCAGCGAGCCGCTTTTGGTTCTCCGGGCCAGTGGAGTCCAAATACGGTATTAATTCTCGGTGGAATTTAACGCCACCTTTCCAGGTTCCTTCCACTGCCATTGTGGTCTCTTTTTCTGCACATCCCCTCTCAATAGTCCTGCAATAAAATTCATAATGTTATTCACATTTATTGGCCTTTTCCTCAAGTTCCATTTACATCACATATTCACATTCATGAGTTTGCCATAGTTCTTGGCCAGTCCAGTTATTTTTACAAACTGGGGGAAACAGGGTGTTACAGAGGATGAGACTGAGGATGAAGCACGAAAGTTAGTCTGTGAGGAGAAGAGTTTGACGCTCTTCTAGTGTACTTCGTCATATGCATTCATTAATGCATTGACCTCCTCCTCCATGGTGGTTACAGTAAGGATGATCGCAAGAAGATGGATAGAAGGTTCGAAAAAAGATAAAAGATCAGCAGGTGGCAGAAGTGGTCAGAACTATGGTACCAGGCAGAAGCAGAGAAAGGCGTAAAAGGGAGAGGAAGATGTCAGTTAATAGCTAGGTAAAACAACTAAGGGGAAACCAGGGGAGCGGAGGTAGAATAAGGGTAGTGTTCAGGCTCTGGACCATGGAGAAAAAAGGATTTGTCAGAAAAGTTTAATGAAGTTCTTGATGGCTGTATATTGGAAGCTCATAGTTTCCCAGTACATTATCACCATGATCAATGAACATATTCTCCCAGTTTCGAGTCGCCATAGTCGCCCAGTACCAGGCAAGGACTTCAAATCAATTATATGGTTGTTATAAACATATAATATGTTCCCATTTGATAGTTGATGTCACAATGTTATATATGGTTGTTCAACCATATAAAAAGGCACTATATTATATATTACATGCCATATCACTATATCGTGGGCACTTTATAATATATGCCATGAATTTATGGCTATGGTAAAAGGTGGATCGAAAACCTTCTAATAAGGCTTGTTTAAAAGCTGCTACCATATATTTTGAACCGATTTTATGCCAAAAAGGTGGGAGGTTGGGATTCGACCTCCCCACCTCATCCTTTTTAATCCAAAATTTTTACCAATGTTGCTACAGGTCAACTCATGTCACATGGTGCAGAACAATGTTAATTATACAGGAAAAACCAACGAGCTAAAGGAACTTTGGAGGTCATTTGTGGGAGCTAGAGTTAGCCTTTTTCAGTGCCGTCAGTTGCATTGAATTTTTGAGGTCAATAAAAACACAGTGAGACCAATATTAAATTCATTTGATGCAATTTTTATGTACATTTTGAGCATTTGAAGAAATTAATAAGAAAACCAAGAAAGCCTCCCCCACTAAGACAAAGGCCCGAAGACGTAGGCAACCTTGCCAAACTTCATTAACAACTTTGTTGTTATGGTTTGTTGATTATTTGTGCTTATTTTCAGATCTGCATATGTTATTATGGCTGCCATGCCTCTTCCTTCAATTCCTAAATGGTTAATGAACTCATGTTTTAAAACTAAACCATAGTCTTTAAAATATCTTTTCGGATAACTAGGGATGTACCCTCTTCAACTTCTAAGGATATTATCATTGACTAGGACCAAGCTACACCAACCCTCCTTCATTCCTCGATCTCTTTCCATATTAGGGTCATTTTTAATTACTTTAATGTTTATCGATGCATATTGGATGAAGGATATGCTTTCCTGGGTTCTTTCTTTGTCTGCATCGAAGCACTTTGGTTCTCCTGCCCTCATTGCACTTATGAATAAATTGCAATCATTTAATGGTAGACCATCTGAATTAGTATCAATTTTACCTAATCTTCCCATTGAGTTAGGTGGTACCTAACACTGTTTCAGTCAATTTCATAGTTGTGACTGCCTCATTGACTTCAACTTGCTTGATCTCAATCACAACTATTGGTATGCCATGGAATTCATGGTGTCTTCATTTTTTTGTGTGATGTTGTTTCCCAATGAAGGACACATTTTCACCACTGATCATCTCTCATAATGTAGTCCTCAACCACTTTTAAGCTAGGGAAATGTATCACCTTTAGTGACTCATTCATAGTGTATTCCTATTGTGTGGTTAAATAAACCTCCTTCTCAAATTCCTTGTCTGAACATTTCCACCAATTGCACAATCTCCACTCTTAGTGAGCATAAGAATTTGGATCCTCTAAATAACTTAGGCTTAGAGATTGATCTTGTAGCTTCACGCTTGGGTGTCACAAAACCAATTTCTCCTCCTACATACTAATCTACTACTGCCTCTTCAACCTTTCACTTCCACAATGATGAAGAATTTTTATAGGCCATGACTTTTTCTTATGATCATTGGGATGACCTTCATGTTGGTTATTTTATTGACTTACATCCTTCCCCTAATTGCTCCATTATCATACCCTTATAGTCCATCTCCTTAGGAAATATATTTGATTCCTCTCAACCAACACCACCACTTGCACTTGATGAGGCCACCTTGGATCGCACTTCCAAATCAAAAAGCATTGATTTCATTGCCACACAAAATAAAGGAAAATTTAAGGATCCATACTTATCTTAAAGTGTAGAAACCCTAGCGAATCTTACTAATTCTTAAAATGCTAACCATAAAATTTTGGTGATATTTTTGTAAAAATATTTAAACTTCTAAGGATTTTGTATAGTTTATAGAAAATTTTGGTGTTTTTTAGAGTAAAGTACTTTTTTCCTATGGAGAATTATTTTTTAAAAAGATGGAAATTAATGAATCTTTTTTTGGGAAAAACAAGCAAAATTATTCCATGGGAGAAATTTATCCCCTAAAATTTTCCTTGCTTGAAATGTTGTCATACAATTTGAAGTTACAAACACTTCCAGAACTTTTATAGCCCACGAAGCATTTCACAAGAATTTCCAGATTTTGTTTTGTGAGTGTAAGACTTTGAAATAGATATTTTGGTACCTTTGGATCATTCTCTTAGCCCTGGTTGGCTCGATAAGGCATATTCCTAAACTTAGATTAAGATACTCCTCTACAACGTTGCATTTGAACCTTTTTCCACTCAAAATTTTCATAAGATCCACCAACCACTGGACATTGGTGTGTTATCCCTTATTTATTCTTTATCCATGTCCTATGGAAAATCCTTCCTATGATGGGCTGCCCTAATGTAGCACCTATTTTTATTTTGGCATTCATCTTGAATTTATTCCATTAGACTATGATCCCTTCTAGATTTAGTTTGCATTGTAAGCCTCATGCTCCTTTCTCGTCTCTTTTTGGTTATTCCTTTTAGGATAAGCTTGACTTAGTGAACGAGTCAAATTTGTTAGGTCAACAATGTTGGTTTCATGCACATTGTATTGGTGACCTATGGTATTGACCTTGTGGATTATATGTAATGAAATCCTTTAAAATGATGGTGATATTCCATTTTAATGTGTCAAGAGTTGAGCAGTAAAGACTCACTTGGTCAGGGCCAGGAGATTAGCCGACTTGGTCGGATTTGGTCAAGGACAATAATAAATCTATTGTTGGTTTGTTTTTCCCATAAGGGTTTTCAAGGTAAATCTCGTGTGATTTATGTGTATTGTTGTTATGTTATTGGTATTTTTATTTCTGTCACATTCTAGTTTCCTAACAACTGGTATCAGAGCAAGGTTGATGATGATGAAAAGAAATATGTGACTGTTGAATTACAAATATAGGGTTTAAATCCCTAGGGGACATTGAAGGCCATGGGAGACTTAAAGAGTAGAGGATGAGTTGTATGTGGATGGTGAAGCCATGGGATCCAGGTGCATGTGCGTGCAAAGGGCTTGAAGGTGAGCGGTGAAGGATCACTTGGCCAGTTTGGGTCAGAGTGTGTAAATGATATATGACTTGGATGCATGGATCTAATGGATATGTCAGGTGTGGTTCGATCTGTTGTATTGTTGCAGATATACCAAGAAGTGAGCATCAAGATATGGAAGAATGGCAAGGTGATAGGATGGTGGCATAAGTGTTAGGATAGCAACAAAGAAAACAAATTTAATTTTAATGGATTTGAATGTAAATGGGCATACGACTATAAGACCTGGTTAGGAATGCATACCCCAGGTTTGAAATTTCACCAGTAAAGTCTAGACTTAGACCTAGGTGATAGGGGGACCATGTGGGATCCTTGGATACCCTGACTTTGAGGGAGGTTTGGCTGGATTTGGTCATGGGAAACCCCAAATAAAGTTTAAGGGGGGAATGTTAGGATAAACTTGACTCGGTGAAAGGGTCAAAGTTGTTAGGTAAACAATGGTGGTTTCGGGCACATGGTATGGGTGACTCGTGGTATTAAGCTCGTGGATTATATGTAATGAAATCCTTTAAAAGGCTAGTGATACTCCATTGTAATCTGTCAAGAGTTGAGCAATGAAGGCTCACTTGGTTGAAGCTAGGAGGTTGTCCATCTTGGCCAGATTTGGTCAAGGACAATAATAGATCTATTGTTGGATGGTTTTTCCTGTAAAGGCTTTCCAGGGTAAATCTTGTGTAATTTATGTGTGTTGTTGCAATGTTATTGGTATTTTTATCTCTCTCGCATTTTAATTTTCTAACAATTCCCATAAGGGCTCCCACTATTTCTTTTGGTTATTTTTTTGTCACACACTATTTTTTGTTGCTTTCTTCCATATGCTACTTCTTGATTTTTGTTTATGTCACACCATATGCATGCAAACCATTGCCATTTGAGAGGGGGTGTGCACTTGGGTGTTCATTGATTTTTGTGTATATTTTTCTTTGATTTATTTTAGGCATATGGTCTCTTGTGAAATTGAGACCCAAGTGACTTGCAACATGAACACCTACCTCCTCTCTTGATTCTTCCCCCAATTTTAGTTTTTTTTATGTTTTATGATTTTTTTTAACTTTATATTATTTAAATAATGAATTTGATTTTCTTTTTATAAAACATAAAAACCTAAAATTGGGGAAAGATAGTTCTTATGTTGAACTATAACTCTTGTTAGTACAATGTGTTACCTTTAACTAGAGAATCCTTACATATGTTCACCATTTACATGCACCATCCCATACCTTGGTCATTGAGTTGGGTCTATGCAACTTGTATTTCTTTACTCATTTTCATCAAGTCGTCATCACCCTAATAGTTCATTCAACCATTATGTCCATGGTCCATTCTTAGTGGTTGTTTCATAGGGTTAATATAACTTCTCATTGTTGCTCTACATCAAGGGAAGTTGTGTGTCACATTCTTGTGTTAACCTTTTCCTAGTATTGAGACTTTTGTATACATCTTATTGACATGTTTCCTACCTCATGTTGGTGAGAGGATTTGTTTTTTGTCTTCCTTCTAATAGATTGATCTCTATCAAATACCACAAAACATTTTCTCGAGGGGTTAATCTAATGGTTTGACTACCTTAGTGTCCATTTTCCGCATTGGTAGTCTACCTCACATTTGGTAGTACTTCATTATTGCATTATGTGTTGTCTAAATGACTCCTTCTAATGTTCAAATTCATCTCATTTAGTCACACTAAGAGAATTGTACTTATACCTTGGTACTTATAGCCATCAATGATGAGCTACCTTGTGTCTAGTAGTGAATTTCATCATTGGCCACTAACTATATGGGTTCTCCCATGGTTGACTCCAACTCACTATCACATAGTGGAGATTCATACTTGAGGCTAGTTATGATCTAGGTTCTAGGTTATTGTTTATTGAACATGTCTAATTCCCATTCAACATATCTTTCCATCTTGTACATGCAAGACCTCCCACTTTTGTAGTGTCCTTTATTCCATATTATTCATCATTTATTATCTTTCTATATCACACACACCCACACAAATCTCCCATTTTGTTTTATCCATTTTTTATTATCACATACATATACCCATAAAACTATTTGACTATGTACTATATATTGTTTATTATCACAAACAACCACACATGCAATATGTGTTGGCTCTACTTCCTCTTGTTGGGGGGTTAAATACCTAGTGTTCATCAAGCTTTACCAACAAAACCCCAAGGCGCTAGCATATTCAATCTTCTGTCGAGGACCAAAGAAGGTCTCACCCAAAGACGTCATGAGAATCATAGAGTCCAATAGTCTTGTGTTATATGTGAAGGGATAACACATGCAAGAAAAACTCTCATGAATAAACCCATTAATTCATTCATCACTAAGTACCAAAATTACCATCCATAAGAAAATAAACAAACATATATTCAAATCATAACACATAAAAATGCAAAGAGGAAGGACTTCATATTTCATTTATTAACTTTAGAGTCATTTAGATACATAGTCATATCAGACCTCTACACCATGCACTCTAGTCTCTTCTTTTAATTCATGCATAGTTTCTAGCTCTATTACAAACTCATGCAAAACTAGGACAAAACTAGACATGGAACTCTCTCTTGTTCTTCCAATCTACTCTTCATTACAATATTGAACTCTCTCCTTCTCCACTACTCTACTCCAGTCTATTAAGGGAACAAAAACCCCACACGCTTTACATGTTTTCATGCATCCCCCATATATTTCCTAGAGCGTGAAAATCCTAGTTAACTTGTCAGCTCATCCATATCCTTTCCCATGATCATTCAGGTTGTTCTAAAAATCATTTACAAAATATTCTCGAAGATACGCTCAATTTTGGTCTACATACAGTCTGTTCTTGATTCCTTGCATGCATTACAAAATTGGGTTGGCACGTGTGATATTCCTTTGGTTGGCATTGATGTTGATCATTTCCGGTGTCGCACAGTGTATCTTCATGGGTGCACACACAGTATTGATTTTTGGAACACACACAACTTCTTTAAAACCGTGGGTGACAACAGGCCCCTGACACTATTAGTTGGTTCGTCCTCCAACCAACGATGTTGTTGCATCGTTAGGCTTCTAGATTGAGTTGGTAGAAAATTGAACCGGATTAAGTGGGATGTACGCTCGTGCACCACCTTAGCCTCAACCATATCTTGTAATTGCATTGTGAGATTTGCGAGTTGAGATTGTACCTACACTATCCCTTCTAATGTCTCACCACCTCATAGTGTATCTTCTAGGCACATCACAATCTTAAAAGCCTCTACTTGAGTCTTTACCTTTTGTTGGGTGAGCAGGAATCGAATGTGGGGTAGAAGTCCTACAATAAACCACTCTCTATATTGATGTCTTGGATCTGAAATGTTAGTCTTTCCAACAATATCTTGAACTGTTGGTCATAGTTCCATATGATTTCTCGAGCTCGTTGCTTGATCTCTTTGATCTCAGTGATACATTGTGATTCTAACTTAGGATTTTGGAACTCCCTAAGTATATCTACTTAATCTCCATCGGGGACCTAGCTTCTCCCGTCGACACATTTTCCTTGTACTTCATGTACCATGTCGAAGCTCTATCTTTGAAGCCGGTATCCAACTGCGCTATTTTAGATGCCTCATCCATGATTCTCTTCACAAACCATATAGCTTCACATGTAAACCAAGGTTGTTCTACATTGTCTCTGTTTGTCCCATGGAACACGGGTAGCCTTAGAGTTGTGTCTTGGTTCGCCATACTCAATCTAGTATCGTGTCCTCCCGAATGACCACTAGTTGTTGGTGATATTGATACTGATATTGAAACTCTTCTTGGTGAAGTATTGTTGTTCGACCTCTTATATTTACTCGTATCTTCTCTTCTACTTTCTTCTACTCTTTCTTCTTCTACTCCTATCTCCGCACTTTCTTTGTTTTTTTTCTTCTTGATTACAAATGGGCAAAGGGGGTGGTTCAAATAGGGGGTTCCTCCATCTTCTCTCATTATACTCAGTGAGGGATCCCAAAAAGATTATTACCTATAGCCAAGCAAGCCCATTCACAATAGCTAAAGCCTCTTCCCCTCTCAAATGGGATCTTCTACTACGTCAATGTTGCTACTTTATGCCTCATCTTCCTCTTATGTGACTACATCTCTCAACACCCAAGGGGATCTAACTTCGTCTTCTCCGACCATAATCCCACTACTCCCGGTATCCTTACTTAATACCCTACTCCTAACGACGTGTCTTTTTTATGGTCTCTCTCCTTCTGCACTTCTCTTTATCATAGAATTGTCTCCCGCACATCCTCCTGGTGCAGTCTCCTTTCTTTTCATTCTAGGTCTGACCCCTCATCCTTCACCCCTTGCTATCATTTTTCCACTCCTCTGTTTGGATTTCCTCCTTAGCTCAACTCTTCTTATGTATCTCTCGACTATTTTTCTCTTCTTCTCTTATAGAACCATTCTCTTCTCACCTCATCTCATCATCTCTTGGATCCCTCCCAATGGATCCATTCTCTTTCTCTTTTCCCTCGTCTTTCCATCCCCCCCTTCTACATGAAGGGGTCCACTCGGCCATCCTATCGAGCTCCATGCACATCAACCCCTTATCCACAAACAACATCTTGATCCACAAGGGGATCTCTTCCAACAATCTCTTTCTAGGGGCAACAACAAATTTTCTTTCAGTCTTGTATTTCCTCCCAAGACAGTTTCCACCTCATTCTTTCCCTTCATCATGCAATACAAAACCTTCAAGTCTTGACAACAGAACTGGGATAGTTTCCACCACATTCTTTCCCTTCATAATGCAATACAAAACCTTCAAGTCCCGACAACATAACCATTTGTTGGCTCTACTTCATCTCGCTAGGAGGTTAAAGACCTAGGGTTTGTCAAGCTTTACCAACAAAACCCCAAGGTGTCGACATATTCAATCTTTAGTTGAGGACCGAAGAAGGTCTCACCCGAGACACCATGAGAATCAAAGAGACCATTAGTCTTGTGTCAGATGGGGAGGGACAACACATAGAGGAAAACCTCTTGGGAATAAACCCATTAATTCATTCATCGCTAAGTACCAAAATTACCATCCATAAGAAAATAAACAAACATATATTCAAACCATAACACATAAAAAAGCAGAGAGAAAGGACTTCATATTTCGTTCATTAAATTCATATTCATTCAGATATACAATCATATAAGACCTTTGCATCGTGTGCTCTAGTCTCTTCTTTTCATTCATACACAATTTCTAGCTTTATTACATAATCATGCAAAACTAGGGCAAAACTGGATATGGAACTTTCTCTTGTTGTTACAGTTTGCTCTCTGTTACAATATTGAACTCTCTCCTTCTCCACTACTCTACTCCTCTCTTGAGTGAACAAAAGTCCCACATACTTTACATTTCCTTGTGCACCCCCCATATATTTCATGGAGCCTGGCAATCCTAACTAATTTGCTAGCTCATCCATATCCTTGCCCCTGATCATTCGGATTGTTATAAAACTCAATTACAAAATATTCTCGAAGATACACTCAGATATGGTCTGCGTGAGATCTCTTCTTAATGCCTTGCGCACAGTACAAAATTGGGTTGACACGTGCGTTATTCCTTTAGTTGGCATTAACATTGATCCTTCATGGCATCACACAATGTATCTTCATGGGCGCACGCGCAATGATGATTTATGGTACGTGTATAACTTTTTCAAAACCTTGGGCACCGACAACATGCCCTTTTTAAAATTGTAAAAACTATTTCACAATTGTGTATTATTCTTTATTAACACACCCACACAACTAATGTAATTTATTGTTTATTATCATGCACATAAGGACTAGTCTAAGAGAAAAGGAAAAAAACACCACATAAACACACATATTCATCCCACAACCAATCAACCATTATGTCAAGAGGAGAACCACTACTTTTTTAACATCTCATTAACTAAGAATCAACATATTTAACCCACAACCAATTAACCATCATATCAATAAAACGCCATTACATCTTTAAACACTTCACTAACACCAAATAAAAATATTCCAGCAATTTATTATGTTATTCATGGTTTATTATTACACATACACTATACATCCCAAGGCTGTTGACACTCGTTTGTGTTTTGATATTCACGTTGAACCAGATGAAGTTGTAAGCTTCAAGAAATACTCACAAACCTGGATAGATTAATGAGACTGCCACAATGTACGCAATCGAACAACGTGCGGAAAAATGGCTTTGAAATGCTGGTTCGTAGCCCATCATCGTCTCTGTTTTGAAGAGACCAGAGCAGCCCAGTCATGGCATGGGCTAGGGCACAGCCATTATGGAATCCGAGCAGCATCAACAACAAGAAGCTGCTTACATTTATCGAACCCGTGTTATGCCTTCGCCATGCGAAAGGTTTACTCACCCTCAGAATAGACACTCAACCCACTGCTCTTCAAGAAGAAGAACAAGTATGGGTTCCGAATGGCATCGACCTCAACGAGCAGGTGGAGGAGCTCCAGGAAAATCACCATTTGATGGATCAACCAGATGATTCTTCTTATACATCTCTATTGCAGGGCTGCATCAACAACAAAACCCTTACAGAAGGAAAACTAATCCATGCCCGCATCATTCAAACTGGATTTGATCACGAAGACTTGTTTTTGGATAACACTCTCATTACCATGTATGCCAAGTGCGGAAGCCTGGCAGATGGTGAGAGAGTTTTAAACCAAATGCCCATCCGAAATGCGGTTTCATGGACTGTGATGATCGCAGCTTACACAAGGCAGGGCTATGGCGGGGAGGCCTTAGCACTGTTTTATCAAATGCAACGAACAAAAATCCAACCGAATAAGTATACATTCGCCAGTGTTCTTCCCGCGTTTGCCAAATTGGGTTCTCTGGAAGAAGGCAGAGAAACACATGAAGGGATAATTAGGAGGGGATTTCAGAATAATGTATTCGTGGGAAGTGCCCTTGTAGATATGTATGTCAAATGTGGCAGTTTAGAGGATGCGCGCAAAGTGTTTGATAAAATGCCTGAACGGGATGTGGTTCTGTGGAATGCCATGAGTGCGGGATATGCCGTGAATGGACGTGTCGAGGAGGCTATGGAGCTGTTTGATAAAATGCCTGAAAGAAATGTGGTATCATGGAATGCAATGATTGCGGGATTTGTCCAGAGTAGGCGTTTTGACGAAGCCCACAAGTCTTTTCGGGAAATGCCTGTAAGAGATGAAGTATCGATGACTACAATGATTGTGGGATATGCTCACAGTGGGCATGTGGATGAGGCGCTGAGGCTTTTTCTCAAGATGCCGAATCGCAATGTTGTTTCATGGAATGCGATGATTGCGGGGTTTGCTCAGAATGGGCGATTTAAGGAGACACTTGAGCTCTTTCGGAAAATGAAACAGATGAGTGTAAAGCCTGATTTGGATACTTTCTCCTGTGTTCTTCAAGCATGTGCCAACTTGGCAGCTCTGGAATATGGGAAGGAGGTCCATGAAGACATAAAGAGAAGTGGGTTTCAGTCCGATGTCTACGTGGGGACTGCGCTGGTAGATATGTATGCCAAATGTGGGAGTATAACTGATGCGCGCAATGTGTTTGATATAATGTCCAAGAGAGATGTTGTCTCATGGAATGCTATGATTGCAGGCTATGCCATGCATGGATGTGGTAGGGAGGCAATCGAGATCTTTGAACAAATGGAACATTCTACCTCAAAACCAAACAACGCCACATTTGTTGGTGTTCTCTCTGCATGTTGCCACGCAGGCCTAGTGGATGAGGGCTGGAAATATTTTGATTATATGAGTAAACTTTACAGCATTACACCTGTATTGGAACACTACTGCTGCATGGCTGATCTTCTTGGCCGTGCTGGGTATCTGGATGAAGCGTACGATTTTATCAACAGAATGCCTGTAAAACCTGATGCTACAGTATGGAGTTCTTTGCTTGCTGCCTGTAGAATCCATTCTAATGCAGAGCTGGGAGAGCAAGTGGCAGAGTGCCTTTTTGAGTTAGACCCTACAAATGCTGCAACTTATGTGCTGATGTCAAACATATATGCAGCGGCTGGAAGGTGGGATGACATTAAAAAAATAAGAGCCTTGATGAAAGAAAGGAAGGTTGAAAAGAAGCCAGGAAGCAGCTGGATTGAGGTCAATAGCAAGGTATATGCTTTCCTTGTAGGAGATACATCACACCCGCAGTTACAGGAAATCTATTTGAAACTTGATGCATTGTCAGGGGAGATGAAAGAGGCAGGGTATGTGTCCGACACGAGATTTGTGTTGCAAGATGTAGAAGAGGAGCAGAAAGAACATATTCTTGGTTACCACAGTGAGAAGCTGGCTATTGCCTTTGGGCTTATGAACACATATCCTGGAACACCTATTCGTGTGGTGAAGAACCTTCGAGTATGTGGTGACTGTCACTGTGCTATCAAGTTCATCTCTAGGTTAGCTGCACGAGAAATTGTTGTAAGGGATGCAAACCGTTTCCACCATTTTCGGAATGGGCAGTGTTCCTGTGGAGATTATTGGTGATGCTGGTCGCTATGCTTAACAATAACCTTATGCAGATTGTCAATGTTGTATTTCCTGATATTGTACATTTCTAATGAAGTGTAGACATTAGAAATGTAATATATATTTTCTGGGCAAGTGTGGGAGAATCAATGCATGAACTGATACTTCATGCTTGAGTCTTAAAGACTAGTTACATTGACAGAAGATAACATCTTATAGGACATTTTAGTCATTCAAAGGAATACCTGCAATTTAGTCAATGACAATGTCTTGTCCAATATTCTTCCTTTGCTCTCCTACGGTCACTGCTGTCTACATGTGCTCAAAAGAAATATAAGAGCATGATTGACTCTTTTCTTTCCAGGTAACAACTCCCAGGGAAAACCCCCAGGTACTTCCCCTCATTTCGAGGATGGTACCCAGGGGCAACCCTAGATTCTTTATTGGACAGTGCCAGATCAACAACAGGACTTCAAGCCGTTTCAACAATTTATTCATAATGAGCTCAACATGTAACGGGACCCTGTGACAAGTTTCAGAATAATGCTTAGACATCCAGAAAAACATGCCATTTTGATTTTCTTTTAATTCAAAAATTTGAATAGTTTCAGTTATTACATTTTGTTGGATCTGTAGTCTAGTTTGAAGTTGATGTTAAGGGCAGAGTTAGTGATGGATATTTGTTAAGAAAACAGTTAGACTGAGGATTGTTTTCTATATCTTTATTAGATTTTAGTTGCCATTGTAATAATAGGAATATGTGATTAGTAATAGGCGTATGCATAATTTGGGGTTGATTCGGGTATAATTGTATCACTATGTATTTTGTCCAATCAGATTCAAGTGTACAAGCATGGGCATAGATAGGAATAGGTGAAAGCTTGCAGAAGAATAAAGTGGAGGATTGAAAATATGCTTACTAAAAAAGTTATATCTGATTCTGTGCACTATAGATATATATTTCTAGGACAAGAATGCCAAACAGGGCATCAAGAAGAGGAGTGGATAAATAAGATAAGATGAAGGTCGGGGAAGAAATTTGCCATCTTACAGTGGGACTTATTCATTCAAAGTCCTTGGTGGGTTTAGGAATATGAATGTTGGAATGGGTGAACAAAGTCCCTTGATGCCAAACTCTTGTGGAGATTGAAGGCTAAAGATAAGCATTTGTGGCTTTAAATACTGCTTAATTAGTACCGTGGAGGTAAGCACCCTGAGTGATATTTGGATGGAACTGTTATGGCTTTAGTACAGGATCACCTCTCTTAGTACATTAAAAATAGTAAGACATTTTGTATCAGGGAACAATGTGGTTGTGGAGGGAAAAAAGCTTGAGGAACTTTTGATAGTGGTTTATCAAGAAAGATTTAGACTGTCTCAGATTTTGGGGTTCGGGTTCAATTGGCATATATTACTCTTGGGATATTTAAAGAGGAAAATCAAGTAGTTAGAGGAAGATAAGATCAAGCTAAGCTATGAATGATCAATAGACAGAGAAGCCGGGAGTTTTTTGAATAGGACAAAGAGGTGAATGAAAGCTTGGCATCTAAGAGCTAGCCAAAAACTGAAATGTTCTTTAAGTCTTTCCCATCACTTGAAAATCCTGTCAGAAGCAAATACGATGAAAAAAAGGTTTACAGTTCACTAGCTCATTTAGATACCCTTTATGTCAAAAACAGGAAGAGGAAACTGCTCATTAGTTAATAGTAAACTACTTTAGGAAAAGGGTATGGGGGAACTTTCGTCAGTTGAGTATTAGTGATATTTCCTTTACACGGGAGGACACTTTCCGAATGATAATAGAGAAGTGGAAAAGCTATACCCAAAGGTAAATTTATTTGAAGGAAATGTAATAATTTTTTTTAAAATGAAGCAATGCATAAAGGGAAAAGAGTGGAAGCAGTTTTATCAATTAAGACATTGAAAGATGCGGTGGTTGAAACCATAACCATAAAAGGCAACGTGCAGGAAGAAAAATGATGCTGAATCATACAAAAAAGTTAAAATGCACCGAGAGCTGGAGCTTACATGAAGTGGATTAGAGCTATAGATAGTTGASTTAGGACTCAACTACGTTGGCTAGTTTGACTATGTTAGTTAGTATATTGACTCAGACAGAGACAGTTACGTTGGTTATCAGTTATGTACCGACTTATTGTGTGCCAGTCAAGCATCTATCTTTTTTGTACTTCTACCACATGTATTAATACATTTCTATTTTTGCACCATTTCTTTCCAGGACAAGAATGTTGGAACAGGGCATCAAGAAGAGGAGTGGATAAAATAAGATAAAATGAAAGTTGGGGAAGAAATTTGCCATTGTACAGTGGGACTTGTTCATCCAAAGTCCTTGGCGGGTTTAGGAATAAGAAAGTTAGAATAGCTGAACAAGTCCCATGGAGCCAAAGTTTTGTGGAGATTAAAGGATGAAGATAAGCATTTGTAGCTGTAAATACTTCTTAATAAGTACTGTCAAGGTAAGCACCCTGAGTGTTTTTGGGATGGAACTGTTATTCAGAAAAGCCTGATAATAGGAATGGCTTCAATACAGGATCAGCTTTCTTAGTACATTAAAAATAAAAGACATTTTGTAATAGAGAACAATACCGTTGTGGAAAGGAAAAAGCTCGAGCAACTTAGCAGACTGGTTCAACAAGAAAGGTTTAGTCAGCCTCAGATTTTGGGGATCAGGTTCAAATGGCATGTGAAGAGCAAAATCTGTTTATCCATGATTGGAAATCAAGATAGAGTTGGCCATACTTTCAAGTTTCCAATAGGGATGTATGGGGACTATGTGTTGCTCCTGGGATATTGAAAGAGGAAAATCGAGCATGAGGTCAAGCCATGCTGACAAGACAGAGAAGCGGAAATTATTGTGAATACGGAAAAGAGTTGGAAGAAAGCTTCGCATCTAAGAGAGCCAAAAAAATGAAATGTCTTTTATGGCTTGCCCTTGTCTTTTGTGGGTATGGGGAAAGCTTCTCTGTCAGTTGAATATTAGTGATATTTTCCTTACACGAGAGGATACTTCAATGACAATGGAGAAGTGGAAAAGCTATATCCAAATGTATGTATGGGAAAATTTATTTTTAAGGAAATGTAATAATTGTTTTTAAGATTTGTTATTTGGAATAAAATAAATGAAGCAATCTTTAAAGGCAAAAGAGTGGAAGCAGTTTTATTGATTAAGAAATTGGAAGTTGCAGTGGTTGAAACCATAACCAGTAGGAAGTTAAAATGCAGTGAGAGCTGGAGCTTACATGGAGTGGATTATAGAAGAAGTCTAAACATTATAAGATTTGGGTTTTTTCCAGCAATCATCATCAGAATATGGCTATATAATTTTTTGTCAAATTGCAATTTTTCATTGCTGGAATTGCATTTTGGAATGCATAAATGGATTTAGTGCCCTCAAAAATCCCTAATAGACCCAGTGTGTGAATCTCAACAACTGATATCTGCAATTCCAGCAAATTTTCTGAATTTTTGACCGTATTTTGAGCAAAAATGGTTGGAAAAAGTGACCGGAAAAGTCCAAATCATAGCATATTTAGACTACGTTAATTATATTTTTTCATGTGGTTCACAACACCGGATATTGGTGCTTGCTACGTCCATGGAAAACCCCCCTGAAAGCTGCAAGAGAACATAGGGAGGCCGAGTATTTTCGAAATATTAGGGGCTCAACAACAAGAGCATCTTATAGATCCATTTAAGGACACAACATGTCACTCACAAGGAATTGAACCAGGGTGGAGAGGGTAACAATCATTCCTCCCAACCACCCAAGTTACATCCAATGGACTAGACTACGCTAATTATATCTATAAAAAGTTGACTTAAAAGTCAATTATGTTGGTTGGTCTATTAAATATGTTAGTTAGTGGATTGACTTTGACAGAGACGATTATGTCAGTTGTCAATTATGTACGACTTATTCTGTGCTAGTCAAGCATCTACCTTCTTTGTACTTCCACCGCATGTATAAATACATTTCAATTTTGGCATCATTACTTGTTTATGGCATGAATGCCACTTGTGAAGGACTTGATGCAGAGACAATATTCATTCCATTACAAGGACCCTAGTCAATGAGAGTAGATGACCGAATGGCAAGAGATGTGAGAATTTTGAGAATGGATAATATGGTGACAGAAAAGCATATTAACGAGTGTCAACCAATGGTGGAGTAGAATGATCATTGGTTATCTCAAAATTATTTTAAAATTTGTTTTTAATATAAATATAATTTAATCTAAAATTTGTTTTTAATAATAATAATAATAATCTATTTTTAAGGTCACAGCCAAGCCAGATATCAAATTGGTGTATGAGACCCCCTCCAGCCAGCGATTTGACTGGTAAAGTCTAGGAAGGTATAAATACCCTACTCCCTCTAGATTTGAACTTGTGACCTCTTAGGAGGAAGCACACGTTCTTAACCATTAGTGACCTCTTAGGAGGAAGCACACATTCTTAACCATTAGGCCCACTCAGGGTGTATAAACATAAGGCAGAGATTTAATAACCACATGAGGAATTTTTTGCACCAAAAATCCCTCTAGAGCTCAATATGGGAGAGA
>JASDQU010306090.1:60709-73884 GCA_032191745.1 Picea mariana | reverse complement strand
TAGTTCCCTTCTTTTGGTTCATATTCATGCTTGTGATTACTTTTAACTTCTATGAATATAACATCATGACTATAAACACTATTCCTTATTACTAGATTTCAAATTTTCTATCATTTTACTCTATTTTTATAAGCAATGGAGATACATTTCTCTGCTTTATTGTCTGTTTTTCTCCTTTTCTCTTTTGGAATGTGCACATAAGCATCCCAACCAAAAAATATAAGATGTATAAGAGAGGGTTTCTTACCAATCCATGCCTCATGAGGAGTCTTATCAGCTAGTGTTAATGAAGGTGATTCGTTTATTAGCTAACATGCAATCTCCACTATCTCTACCTAGAATTTAGTTTCATGCCTGCACCACTGAGCATACTTCTTGCCTTTTCCATCATTTTTATGTTCATACTTTCTACAACTGCATTCTATTGATGTGTGTGTATAGTTTTACTTTTCCATGCTATTCAATGATATTTATAGAACTACTCAAAATATTTCCCACAAAACTCTCCTCCATTATTAGTCCTCAATTTTTTTTGGTTTTCTACAAGAGCTTTGAACTCTTTGAATTTTCAAAAACCTTAGATTTCTTCTTTAAAAAATATAACCATGTTTTCCTAGAGAAATTATGTATAAATAAGACATAGTATAAATATCCTCCTACAAATGGAATAGGTATAAGTCCAAAGACATCACCGTGTATCAGTCCAAGATCCCTTTTCCCCTTGTAGCATCAAATGGGAATCTCACCCAATTCTATTTTCCATATACACAATGTTCACAAAATCAAAATCTAAAGGATGACTAGGGATTTGTTCAACCATACCTTTACTACATAAAGCATGAAGGCCCTTCTCTTCAATATGTCCCATTCTTTGATGCTAGAGCATTGTTTTGTGTACAATAACTAGAGTAGAATTTTTATCTGTTTCATTCTCCTGAACAATGGTGTTGTTACACCCTTCAATAATAGTGCTTCCCAACAATTTGTATAGAGTGCCAATTTGAACTCCCTTCAAAAACACCAATTCTCCTCTAACCATATTGCATGTATCCTTTTCAAATATAGTTTGCATACCTACACCACCCATCTTACCCACAAATATCAAGTTTATGACTAATGTTGGAATATGAAAAACATAGGGAAGGGTTTTAACACTGCCATATTTAAGAAACAACTGGACCCTTCCATGTCCTATGGTTTTGGCTGTCAAGTCATCTCCCAGGAATATATCACCTCCATTATAATTTTCACATTCACATAACCACTCCGTGTGAGGATTCATATTAGAATATGCACCCGACGATCGACCATGTATTATGATATGAATGAGTACTTGTAATGTTAAGTACACATCTTCTTATTTTGAGGAGGATTTCTTTTCCATGGAAGGATCATCATTAGATACCTTTCTTTTATCAACATTTTTTGATCTACAATAGTTTTTATAATTCCCAACTTTACCACATTTCCATTCATTTTCTTATAGATTGTCTTGGAGATTTAGATATACCTCTAAATTTAGACTTACCCCTCAAAGACTTAATTTTATTTCTCTTTGTAGGATGACATCACACAAATAAGGCATCCTTGGTATGATAATCCATGGTTTTCCACCTCATCTCTTATGTAAATAGGTATGAAACCACTTCGTCAAGACTTAATGTAATTTTCTTACTCCCAATAGCTACAACTAGGCTATCCCATGAATATAACAAAGAACACAGTAGACTAATGCACTTATATTCTTTAGAAATTTTAATATCAATAGACAAAAACTAACTTACCATAGTGTTAAAGGCATTGTTATGCTCTATCACCGAGTCATCATCATTCATCCTCAAAGGTACAACTTATTTCCAAGGAAAAAATTGTTTATCAATGACTTAGATTGATACAAAGTCTCTACCTTATCCCATAATGCCTTGGATATAACTTCTTATGAGAAATTTAAGAATATTGAATTTGAAAGGAATAACTAGATCATACTCTTGGCCTTCCTATCCAACTTCGTCTAGTCTGTCRTTGCCATACTTGTAGGTATGATACTGGGATCTACAATGATCCACTATTATTTGTCTACAAGAAGGTACTTCATATTAAGCTTTCATATCTCAAACTTTGACAATTAAATTTCTCCATCTCAATTTTGGAATCGCTTATCATTCTCTTTCACACAAGAATCATTGTTKCAAGGCTCCCACTGAAACTAGGTTTGTCACAAACCCAAGATAAATTTKCTCTAATAAGAATGAGTTAAACCCTATCAACAAAGGCATCTCCTTGAAGCAAATAATATCACTTTGATACCAATTATAAGTTTTAAACCTATGCAAGTGAAGCAATGCATACAAATKCTTAAGAAAAATAGAGAGAACAACAATGACACACATATAGTACACAAAGATTCACCATGGAAACCCTTAACTAAGAAAACCAACCTAACTTTGAGCTACACCTCTATTTTCTTCATTATATTAACATGATTGTTTATAGTACAATATTTATCATTTTGCGACATCCAAAACCCTAATTACTTAACTAACATTAGATTACAATGGATAAAAAACCATTGGCTAAAAAAACAAAAAATCAAGCTAAAAACATACTCATGCAGTTATTGGATTTGCACCTGGTGTAGTCCACAAGAAAAGAATATAACACATATCCAACATTGTATCTTTGTGTACATGTGTATTCATATTTGAATACATGTATATGTATGTGTGTGTGTGTACATGTATAAATGTATTTGTGTGTGTGTACATGTATAAATATATGTGCACACACACACACACACACACAAAGAGGTATGTATGTATGTACACACACATAAAGAGGTATGCATGTATGTATATACACACACATAAGTCAATTAGGTTTAGCTTGGGTGGTTGGGAGAAACGATTGTTATCCTCCCCACCTAGGTTCAATTCCTGCAAGTGACATGTTGAGCTCTTAATGAGTATATTGTTGGAATATCTTCGATCTCTGAAGTTGATCAGCCTTGTGCCCTAAATATTCCAGGGTTTACCCTGGGTACCATCCTTGAAATGAGGGGAAGTACTCAAGGGTTTTCCCCTGGTAGTGCAACTTGGAAAAAATGTACACACACACACACACATATTCTAAGGAAACCATTATGGTGAGACACAATGGATGCTTATGTATATTGGTGGATGGCATCCCTAGTAAACTTGTTGTTATAGACTAGTGCACCTCACCTACATGGATTATAACCAGACATCTGTTATGGGATTTCCCCCCTGTGACTTTGGTTCATGTCACAACAAAGCTTGACCATATACAAAACACATAACCTACCCTCACATACAAAACTTGAAATGAAATAAATACCTAAGGATAGAGGAGAAATAATGTCACACCTTGTATCCTATCAGTTGATGTCATTCCTCTCCCTTGACCCTCAATCCACTTCTGATATCCGCCCAAAATAATCTGCAAAAGGATATTAAGAAAATACTACAACAAGGCAGTTATAGGATCAAATTATACATGTAATATATAAGCAAATTCAAATATGTGAAACAAATTAACATACATAAGTAAATTGAACAGTATCATACAAGTATGGAGGGAGAGAGAAATATTTTATTAAAAATGGTAGAAATGAGTGGTTACAACTTGACTCCAACTGTCGACACTACCTCAAATCCAACCGCCCAGGTTCCTCCAATGGTCCTTCAAGCATCAACTCAACATGATTTACCTTCCTTATATGACTCAGTAGGGATAGAAACACACCCTATAGTCACATAGGAGAGATAAAGGAGTATTGGAAAGCAAGTTCCATAATCAAGGGGATGCTACTTAAAGGATAAGGGAGATGGGGAAGCTTGCAAATTCTTTAGCATAACTTTGCACCTTGGTTGTCCTCCTCATCCATGCCTCCAAAAGTGCCTTTATACCATCCTCAAGAGGTTGAGGTGGTTGAATATCATTGTGTATGGGATCAGGGGAGGTTAGGAATGATCTTAATTGAAAACCCTGTCCGAAAAATGGAATTATTTTGTTTTTCACATTTTTTGAGGGCATCCACAAGTTGCAAACTAGCAAGGAGCGAGCATTTTCATTTTGCACAAGGGTGACTCGCAGGTGGACACAAAAGTGTTGTTTTTTAAGTAATTTTGATGAGGGAAGTTGGTATTTAAATTTTCAAGTGAGGGATAAGGACTAATCCATCTCACAAGTGCAAATCATGTGGAAAATTGTGGTGTAACAGATGCCCCCTAATGTGTGAGGTCAGAAGGGAAACTGATGGCCAAAATACATTATAACTCTGAGAGGCGAGGATGCATTGAAGTATATCTAATTAAGGTACCTGAACAATTGATCCAAGAACAAAAAGCGTTAGCGGAGATCAAGTAAGAGTATTCTCTTCCCAAGTCGGGCATACCCATGCTCAGGAGTGATGTAAGCATGGCCGCCAAATCAAGTACAATGCAGATCCATGACATATATGAGAGTATGAATGATGTCCATGACCATGAACAATACATGGTGGGTCCATGTTTTATATACAGTAACAATCATGGCCACGAGGAATACACAATGGATCCATGCAAAAATAGATCATAGCCATGAATGGATACACAAAGGAGCTATGTACCAAATCAAAATCAGAGGATATTTAGAACGAATGGAGTAAACAAGCGAATCTTCTACAAGTACCAATGTTTGAGGGGTGGTACAATATAGGTCAAGTAGGAGCACAAAATATGTGATGCTCGTACCTCACCTGAAGTCTTCAAAATGATCTATCGAAGTACGAGTCTACACCATGTGAATAGATAAGTTGGGGTCGAACATAGTGAGACACCGTTTGATTACTCTTCATTGATGTATACTGTTAACAAACATGAGACAACCCACAAATGATGATAATGGGCGTCAAGATACCATGATACAATCTAACAAGTGTGAATAAATGAGTTGGTGTTGAACACCTGGGAGAATATATCAAGTAGGGTACATTGATGTATTCCCACTGTCAATAGCGAGGGAACCTTCCATTGATGATTGAAATCCCCAAGGTACCACAAATGACCCTAAATCCCTGTCCTAGAGCAAGATGTGTTGAAGTCGATAGGAAGAGATTTGTTGGGAGGAAGGAGTTAAGGCATCCTCCATCATCCAACACAAGGGGTAGTAGAAGGCCAAAGACTTGGAAGGAATCAGACAAAAACATTGTAAGGACCACACCGAGGTACGACTTCAACATGCACCATATGGAGTAACACACGACAAAGACTCTCTGAATAGTATCCAATAATGGAGACTACTAACAAAGACGGGGAATACACCAATTGGGTCAAATGGAAACCAAGGTACCACACAAATGCCTAAGTGTGATGATTGTTGTTGACATCGAGCATAAGGGAAATCGCTCAGTCAGTGACCAATGATGGTTTGTCATCTGCTAAGTGAAAGGTCACCTATCAATGATGGAAATAGGCCAAGGGTGCAATTCTAGGTTATACTCTCGGAGAAATGTGTCAGAGTCGATAAGATAAGACCCACCAACAAGAATTCAATGAGGGCCTTCTATACTAGCACGAGTGAGATACAAATATAGTTGTGATGATGAGATGTACTTGACTGACATGGGAACACCGACTTGAAAGGTCAGAGACTTTTTGCAGAATGGACGACTCAGGTTGAAACTTCCCTTGAACAAAAGAATGACACATTATGTGACTAAGGCATCATGTATTATAAACTTGAATACATTCATGATACGTGAGGCATCAAAAGTCTCTCCATATATTTGGAATAATAACTAACCAGGGGAGATTATGTTCATAAATGAGAAAAAATCTCCTAAATCCATACTAAACTATAATGAACCAAAATGCCTCATAACAGAACAAAAAGTACACACCATGTACAAAATGTGAGCATGGAGCACAACTCCAATATTGATAAGTTAAACAATAACTCCTTAAAGAATAGGGGAACCCCCTCTAAATAACCAAATATATTCATACATCACAATTCACATCCCTCCAATAATGAATTCACACTTGCACTTGAGGCCCCTTTACCATTAGGCCAACCTTATTACATATATGTTTACACATTACATGTACATTTAGGCCAACATATTCCCCCCCTTGGGGTCATATCATATACATTTATCCCCATATATGCTCCCCTTGGGTCATAACATAAACTCCAAAATATTGAGACACTGACTCAAAATTGTGCTTCGTTAAAGGGCAACAAGATTGCTGCCAACAAAAAAGATAGATGTTTTCCCCGCCTTTATTTATTTATTTTTATTTTTTTGTAATTTTCATATTATTAAAGCCTGAAAAAGAATAAAATAATGCTATAGTACAGTGGAGGAAACAAGTGTCGCGGGCAAGAAAACTAGTTCCTAAGCACAAGGAACATACCTATGCTCAGTGCAAGGAAGCAGATGTAGGATAAAAACACTAAGGGGGTGTTTCCTCCAGGGTTAAGGTGTCGAGTCAAAAAGGCATAAAGTGAAAGGCTAGCAACTGGTAGGAATGTGTAAAAAAATGGTTCAGCAATAGCAAGTTGAAACCAACATTGGGCCTAGAAGCGTGAGCCGTCAATATGCAATGAATTTACAACTCAACAAAAGTTTGGAACCCCCCACGTAAGTTAACTAGAAAGATATTGAGAGGAATTCATGAGTATTCATCGCAAAGACATGACAGGCCTAAAGAGGGCTTCCAAGCCTATAGGAATACTGCAACATAGGTGTCAAAAATTCCAGTGAGGTACTAACTAGGACACACATGAAGAGGTAAGCTCTACCATTCGTAAAAGACACCTTTAAAGCATCTTGAAGGGTATGATGCCATGAACGAATGGGGTGGACCCTATGACAAATCTATGAATGATACAGATAAATGCACAGTGCAAGCAAAATGACACTTACTCGATATGACAGTAAGGAACACAATACTTGTTGAATAATCCAAAAATGTGTTGACATAAGTAGCAACATATGTTCAAGGGAGTCCCATAGGTAATGGCCAGAAAAAGATTGAGAAGAAGATATGTAGCTTCAACCCAAAATCATGGTAGGACTAAACATGACTCCCGAGCCTAAAAGAAGACTTGCAGCATGAGCGCCAAAATGCAAAGGGGTTCTAAGTTAGGACGCTCATAGAAGGTAGGCTTGACCATCAACAAGACAACATTTTAAGCAAAAATATGGGTTTATGTCATAAGTTAATGGGATAGACCCTAAGGCAAAGTGGAGTTTGCAACTGTTAATGAAAAAGTGTCAAGGTGTATAATCCTATTCCAAAATTCTAGTTATGCGAAAAATTTACGTGCCCAAAGTCTTGAAAAAGACTCGGTCATCTGAAAATGATCGAAAGATACCTAAAGTATAGCTCTATCACCTGAAAAAAGGCAACCATAACACTACAACACTTCATTGATATTAGTTTAATTAAGGAAAAAATGATAAAACTATGGAAACATGTGTTTTAAAGTTGCATAAATAAGAATAAATCACCAATTTACCATACCATTTTTACCATGTTACCCACCATTGGCCAAAATTGATCAAAAACATCTTACCTTGGATTGAATATTACGAGAGCTTGGAGCAACGAAAACGTGTGTTGTTTGGACCAAGTAAGTTCTTTTCACCTCACTTTCAAGTTCAATCAATCAATTTTTGAATTTTCATGAGAAATTGAGGGGCGCCCCCCTTTTTCTCACAACCTCTGCGTATCCACAGTTCACATTAAGATGAACCGTGAATATCAATGAGTTGTGCAAAGGTAGCTCACGGTTGTTTGCGATTGTCAAAATTATGACTCGTGGATGGCTTGGAAAAGAGTGAAAAAATTGAAATACTAATCTCATTTCTTCCTTTCTTTTTGGAGGATGTTTGTCCAAAGGAGAGAGCACGAGCATTAATATGTTTCTAATTCTATGGTTGATAACGAGGATGAAAAAAATGTGTTTCGTCGATGTGGAATGTATAAGTTTTTCCAAAGAAGTGGCATGCATGCACAACAGAGGTTACTAAATCACCTAATTGATTATTGGCACCCAGAAGCAGAGGCGTTCATGCTTGATGGCCAATCATTGACCATCACCGTGGATGATATTTACTTCATCACTGCTTTATCTAAGAGAGGAGATGTGGTGAACCTCAAAACTCGTGGAGGAGGCGACATGATTGTCAATGATTACATTGTCGCATTTTAGGATGGGACCGAGAAAACAAGGACTCAAATACCTATCAAGAATATTGTAAACTTGAGTCTTAGATTGATCCTTTACACAATGACACATATTGTAGGGTCAACATCCTTCCATCTAGCTTCACGGGTTCAAATTCAATATGGTGTTGAATTCTTGAGGCCCACAGTGTATGATTGGAGCACCACGATGCTCACTTGCATGAAGACTCAACTTACAGATTGTAAACTACAAAAAAACAAGAACTTTGGGTTCAAAAGTGTCCTCTATTCTTTCTTCTTCGAATGAGTACCGGGTGTAGGCCCGAGAGATTTTTTCAGAGAACACCAATGACCATGGATGACCTTGATACGATGGACCAATTTGTTGGCACGCCTAGGAGGGGGAACACTGTTCAATCCCTTTGACGATGATTTATTCGAATGGGGGGCTCATCGGATACCTACCATCGATGATTACCCATACGATGGCATCAAATTTTCTAGGGATCTAGACATGATTGTTCCTCATGGCATGGCACTTGGAGATATTGGTAATTTTCTTGAATTATGTAATTTTTGTATTTATATTATATTTAACTGATTAAAAGGAAAATTAACTTGTCTTTTTGTGATTTACATTTTACTAACAATTATCTCTTAAACGTGCAGATAGATCCCTTGTGAGACCAACATGGGTCCCACGACACAGGCAACGAGAATGAGATGAGCCAGGGCTCAGTGATGATGCAACTAGGACCTTGCGAAGCATGGGGAGAGACTTGGGGGCTTTGACACGTTCAGTCTGTATGGCCACCATAGATGATCTATCAGTGGGGATGCAACATCACATTCTTGGTGTACCCCGAACATGGGTCTGCCTTTTATGTACTTATAAAAATTTAGGGATACAAGCCCAATTTTGTACTATGGACCTCTTTTGGACACACACACACATATATCTTTTTGTGCGTTATTATTATAATTTGCTTGCAAATGATGAATATTTACATGTGCAAATTGTGTGTGCTTATGTGATTAATGGGACAAATGCCAATATAGAATAGTATTAGCATATGCATCAGTAACTAGATTAGAACGCCTAGGAACATGTTCATATGTGATAAAATCAAATTATCGTTCGAGAAGACGTGACCTAAGGAAGTGACATGACAAAATCAGATTGTGAATACGATATAGACCGTTCTAATGTGACACAACCAACTGAGAATCTAGATATACTTGAAGGCATTGAATTCCATATGATAGAGCATATTGCAAGAGTTCGATGACAACACTATACTCAGAAAAATGATTGGTAGTTGCTCTGAGACAGACACCTCCAACGGATACTAGCTGGTTAATGGACAAATAAATCACACAAGTAGTGGAAGCAAGGTTCCAAGTGTGACGACTGGCATCATCTAGGAATCCAATATAAACAGAGGAATCCCTTGGAATCTTCCATATAGCAGAAGCACAACAATCATCAACATAGACAAAGCAAGATACACCTACATAAACTATATACAAAATTAAACAATAATTACAATAGAACTAGTACTCGAGCTGTGAGGCTCAAGCATAGTATTTTTTGAGGTAGAGCCCATTTCTAGGCTCTGGAAACACATCACCCTCATAATCAACTAATTCATAAGCCCCATTCTCCAATACCCATCTTACGATATATGGACCGAGCCACAGGGGGTTGAATTTTCCTACTCCTAAGGCACCCTTATCCTGGCCAAAGACCAAAACAAGGTCACCTTTAAAGAAAACCCTAGGACTGACCGACTTGTCCTATTTGGACTTGACACGTTTCTTATGCACTTCATTTGATAAAGCGACATCTCGACATTGTTCATCGAGATGTTCCAAGTAAACGAGGTGCTCTTCAAGCTGAGTCGTGTCATGGAGGAGCTCAACATCAATTTTTACCGAAGGGACTACACATTCAATTGGAAAAACTGCTTCTACTCCATGAACAAGGTTAAAAGGCGAGAATCATGTTGCATTTTTTACAGAGGTCCGGTAGGCCCACAATGCTAGATATAACATTAAATGACAATTTGATCTATTCGAGTTAACAATTCTCCTTAAAATGGTTTTTAAGGATTTGTTAACAGCTTCGACTTGACCATTAGCCTAAGGATAGTAAGGAGACAAATGCTCCTACTCAAATCCAAGTTTTAATGCTAATTCAGATATCAAGTGGTTTTGGAAGTGACTGCCATGGTCAGTGACAATCTCTTTCAGAACCCCGAACCTAGCTATAACTTGATTGAAAACAAAAAGTGTTATGGTTTCCTCATTGTTAGTGAATGTCGACATGGCTTCTGCCCACTTTGTAAAGTTGTGAACTACCACTATGATGTATCGATGCCCCCTAGACGAAACTAGGTGGCATGTCATGAAATATACCCCCCACTTTGTGAAGGGGTCGACGGTAATAACAAGAAACATGGGAGCAGGTTGCATGTGCATATTTTTAGTAAAGATTCGACAGGGATGACATTTCTTGACCGCTTCGATGCAATCTTTAAAGATCGTAGGCCAAAAATAACCATCTAGCAAAATATTCTGGGCTATTTCCAAACCTGATAAGTGACAACCACATGCTCCACTATGAAAGTCATTCAAAACTAACTCTTCTTCCTCATGAGTTAGGAAACAATGAAGAATTGAGTCTACTCCTCATCAATACAAAGTGTCAATGATAATAAGGTAATTCTTAGCTAGGTGACAAACCCACCGTCGCTCATCTCGCGAGAAATGTGGAGGGAACTTCAGAGTTTGGAGATATATTATGATATCAACATACCAAGGATCAGACGAAGAGATGAGGAATATATGCTCATCTGGAAATGAGTCAATAACTTCATTTTCCTCATTCTCCTCTAGGAACTCCAACAAAATTTTGACAAAGACCAACGACTTCTTGGACTTGGCAGAGGCAAAATCCCAATCAAACTATTGAAGAACAACAATCCACTTGTTGTACTTCCTACCAACGATTCGTCGAGTCAAAACATATTGAAAAGGATTAGTGTCGACGATGACGATCATCTTGCATAATAGAATATAGTGTCAGAGACACTGAACAACATGAAATGTTGCTAAGGCCAGTTTCTCGACATGAGGGTACTTTAGTTCAGGGCCTAACAAAGTGTGACTCAAGTAATATATGACATGTGTGTGGAGCTCATCATCTTCCCGGACTAAGACCATGCCAATTGAAGATTCAACTGCTTCGAGATATAACATGAAACATCTATTATATCTGGGGGGATAATCAAGGGAGTGGACACTAGAGCCTTCTTCAACGTGTTGAAAGAACGGTGTGCCGACTCATCCCAATGAAAAGGAACCCATTTCTTCAAAATGCGCATAAAAACTTTTGTGATATTAGCATAGTTAGGTACAAAATGCTGCAAAATTTTTTTTGTTCCCTATAAACTTTGACGCTGACGCACTGTGCATGGGGGAGGAAACTGGGTTATTGCTTCAACCTTTAGAGGGTCAACCATGATCTCTTTAGTTGAAACAATGAATCCTAAGAGACGTCCCGACGTTACACAAAAGACACATTTGTGTGGATTCAAGAGAATTCGATAATGGTGGCATCCTTTAAAGACAAGGCAGAGGTGTAAAAGGTATGTGAATGGGCGGTGAGATCATCCAAATAAGCATCCACAATGTGCTTAAGATCGTGAAAAGCGAACATCATGACCCGCTGAAAAGTGGCTCCAACATTTTTAAGGCCAAAGGCAATCTTCTTGTACGCAAAGGTTCCCTAAGGAGAAATAAAAACCATCTTGTGTTGGTCCTCGAGGTGAATTTGTATCTGGTTATAACCAGGAAAACAGTCCATAAAAGAGAAAATCTCACTTCCCATGCACTCGTCAAGGATCTGGTCGATGAATGACATACATAATTTTTCCTTAAGACAAGCTTTGTTCAAATCATAGAAATCCACGCATACCCGATTCATACCCTATTTATTGTCCACCAGAATGGGGTTAAACACCCATTCTGTCAAAGGTACTAGGTAGATCAAGCCAACTTTGAGTAGCTTCCCTACCTTAGCTTTGATTGTTGTTTCTTTCCTTGGGTTAACTGGTCACAACTTTTTCTGAACAAGCTTGACATTTTTGTATGTTCGAATCTCATGTTCGACAATCCTATGATATATGCTAGACACTTCCTTGTACGACCAAGCGAAAACATCACAAAATTATTTGAAAAGTGTCGTATATTAATGAATTTCATCTTGAGAACAATTTGCTCCGATATATATGTTTTCAACAACGTCAGGGGTTCTAGAAATGTTGATCGGGAAGATTTATGATATATTCACCATATTCCCTTCAACATAGACACCATGCTTTGCAAAAGGGTTCACCATCCGACTATCACTTCTAGTCATGACTTAATTAAATTCTCCTCTTTCCACCTGATTGATCTTGGGGAGAAAATATGATCGATGATGCATATCCTCACAGGGCCATTCCAAACCAATCATTGCTTCGATAATAGCTTCATCTGACAGCATGACAATATCAATAAATCCTTGAGAAGTTGAAGAATAATGAGCCTAGACGGGCTTCGGGTACTAATCATCTTCTTGTGTCCCTGCAGGAGTTTGATTAGGGTTTGTAGTAGTGCATTGAATAACTTGATAAGTGACCTCAACTGCAGACAATGGCATAGACATCCTGACATTTGTGCGAACATGAACCAATTCTAATGGCAAGGGTAACACCCATGGATCTTGCAGATACGAAGTTCTAAATGAAACGACTCTCATTATTGGATCTAGGGGACTCGACTTTTGGAAGACGAACGGGGTGGCCTGAATATAAGATACCGGTGCTAGGAAATTAAAAGTTACCATGAGCAAAGGGCACATTCCAACATTGATACTCTCAGTTTCTGACTGAGAGTTTTCAATCCAGGGAATCGTGGATCTCGGATTTGTCGCAC
>JASDQU010306089.1:161342-176370 GCA_032191745.1 Picea mariana | reverse complement strand
GTTCAAGGGGGCTCCCTTATTTGTTGGTTTCACTAATTTAGATTGGGCTGACAATCCTGATGATCAAAAGACTACTAGAGGTTATGTTTTTAGTATTGCTTCCGGACCTATCACTTGGGCTTGTAAGAAACAACGAGATCTCACTTTATATTTAGTGGACGTAGAGTATTGAGCACCAGTTAATGCGAGTCAATAATCCTCGTGTCTTTGATAGATCGTTATAGAGTTTGTAATTTAGTAGAAAAATTCGACCACACTTTGGTGTGGAAATTGGAGCGCCATTAAGATCACTAAGGATCCAGTTCACTATCAATGTAGAAAGCACATTGAGATACAAATGTGATTCATCAAAAATCTCATTCATGATTGAGTTATTGATTTTCTCTTTTTCTCTACAAATGATCAAGTTGTAGACATTTTAAAAAAGTCTCTTTCATAAGTGAGTTTTTCCAAACTTCGATCTATGTTAGGATTTTAGGAAGTTGTCATTAAGTGGGGATAGGTTCTGATGCCTCCTTTCTTCTCCTATTATGTCACCTTGTAAATCATTCAATCCTATCCCAAGTTATTCTTAAGGGGGGATGTTAGGATATTTAGACACTTAGGAGTTAGTTAATATCAAATTGGTCTAATGTATCTTTAGGTAAAAATGTGTTTCTTAAATTTTTTTTTTACTATGCATTAGTAGTTATGTAATTCGAAGATCACAATATGTTCTAGATAGTGATCTAATGACTCATATTATCATTTATATTAATAACTATATTGATCTATGGTTTAACACCTAATTGGGAATTTTTCTCTATTTAAAGAGAATGGAGGGTCATTTGGTGATGCTTGATTGTTAGAAACTCTCTTGTAAAATATTTTTCTTTTGCATCAATATATTGCTTTAAGTGGCCATGTTGTCCGGGGCCATGGATTGTTTCCCTCTATGACCGTTTTAACCATGTAAAAAAATTGGTGTTATGATATTTGATCAAGTTGTGTGAGTAGTTTCTTAAGGTGTTCATCTTATGTGGGAATACCTTGTTTTGTTGAAGCTGGTGGTGCATGGGGTTTTCTTGTTTTTCCCTAGCTAAGGTTTTGGAGATATTGAAGAATTGTATCATATCATGATAAGTTGTGAGTATGTACATGCACTTTATTTTTACCATATATATATATATATATATATATGAAGTTTTTGGCTGTCCAAAATAATGATATTGCAAATTTGGTTTCAGCTTGCATTGTTTTTTTGTTTGAGTATTTTTTAGCACTTCTTGTTGAAGATGATGTGACATAACATAGTGCTGAAATTATTAAGTGATTTAACATATATTTTTAAGATAATAGAGTGTATTTACCACTCTAAATCTATAGTAATTAAAGTGATTTCAAATGTGGTTGATGCTTGGAAAAATATGCTTTAAGGGCTATAACTTGTTGGCATATGTTCAGTATCTTTTCTCTTGTGCTATATAGTGCATTGAGATAATGTGAGATAAATATTTTCTTCTATTTGGTACTATAAATTAATATTTCATATCATCCATGAGGCTAAAGTTCACAGGGACACGATCTTGGAAACCTCCCTATGAGGTTAAATTTTAAAACTTTTAATAAACTACATATTCTTGAAATTATACATTGTGTTGTTGGATCATGAACACCTAGGTGAGAATTACAATTTTTATACCTATATTTGTTACCATGGGCCTCATCATGGACCTACCGATGTCATATTTCCAAAAAATACTTTCCATCACTCTAAATTCCTTAGTTTTGTGCATGGTCACACCTTGCCCTCTTGCAAGGCACAAACGATCCTCTTGTAACATGCAAATAGTCATTAGTTTCCCTCTTGCAACAAATGATTGCCTCTTGAATTCTCTAGAATTGAATAATTTCAAGGATATCAGATTGGGATAGGATGGCCATGATGCATCATGAGCTTTGAAATTTGTGCCTGCCCTGCTATTAATTAATTTCAAGATTTGACCTTATCTCTAGAATCTCCTCCCTCAATATATAAAAGAATTCCAAATAAAGAGGTGAAAACATACTCAAGAAAATTCAAGACAAGCTTATTCTACCAAAATAACTAGGGAGAGATTTCTATAGTTTTCAAAGTTCATATCTCATTGTTGAACAAGGCTAAGGAAGGAAGTATCAAAGAGATTCTAGTTGGAAGAGTGCTTCAACAAGTTTTCACGTATCATTTGATGTACTTTTCCCTTGATTAATATAGACCTATGGTTTCCCCCTCCAATTTGGTGTGATTTATTGGTGTTGCATGCATTACACTCATAGATCTATCTTCCATCGAGTAATGTAGTTTAAATTTGATACATAAATGCCTCTTTATGCTTAAGGATATTTTGAGAAGGGTTTGGTTGTTGTCTTGTGTGTAGGTGAAAGGTTGAAGGAGCCAACAAGTAGATCTAGGAGCTACATCATCACACTAAGTCATAGGAAAACCACCATCAAAAGGTATGCTTTCCCTCTCCTCTTTTGGCATAACTAGAGTTTGTATAATTCATATCTAGAGGGAACCATTAGCAATATATCCTCAATATATCATGATCATGGGCATATTAGTGAGAGTGCTCACCTATATGTAGGGGAGATATATCTGCAATAGAATTGGTGACTCCGTTAGGAAGGATCTAGATATTATTCCTCACTTTTGTAATTTCCCTTGGTTATTTTCAATTATGAAAGTGTCTAGTAGCTTAATACTGTCTATTGTCCCTATCTGGGTCCCTGAAACCAAAAAATATCTTAGACTTGGTATAAATCCAATGAGAAATATTTTCTAGGCTGTGATTGCTTTGTTTTCCTAACAGACATGATAGGTCACACCTTGCACATTGAAAAGACTGCCTGGTGAATGTTCGTTTGTTTCTCACTGGAAACCCATGATTTCCCTTGTAGGGTGGTTTTTTTTCAAGATTTTCTCTGTTTACTCTTAGATCTGGTCGAACATTGGCTTGGGAAGGTTGCAGGTGGTTTGTAATTAATCTTTAGAGTCCCTGATAGGCTCCTCTCATTCCTTTGTTTTTTATAAATAGATCTAGGAGTGGAATATTGAGTTCATCATTTTTGCATGGTTTGCTTGAGTTAGCTTGGTGAATAGTGATCTATGCAATTTTCTTGTGCTTGTTGTTGGAGGTATAACTTTGTAGTGTGTTTCACTTTTAATTTGTAGTGACCATTTGAAATTTTGCATTGCATAGTCATTTTTGAAGTTCTATATGTGCTTCAAGTATCGATCTTGACACGTGAAAAGTGATCGTTGCCAATATAATATAACCCTATTTTGTTTTCATTTTTTTGTGGATATGTGATGCATTTTAGCTTTCATTATATTCATTAGTGAAGCATATGTTTTTCATTGCATAAGCCTATAGTGTTAGCTTTTGGGTGCATTAGTGTGTTGCTTGTTGTCCTTTAGGATCTAAATTGTTTTAGATTGCTGGTAATTGTTTGAAGTGTGAGATTGTTGTGTGCTAGTTGATATTGTGGAAAATGAAATAACTTTTCTCTTCCATAGATAGTTTCCATTGAAGGAAAATATTTTCATTGATTTCATATTCATATTTCAGCTTTCTTTAGGTCTGAAAGAGAAAAACATCACCAAGTTCACTTCTATATCCTTTGAATAATCAACAACCAATTAAAAATAAAGTGGTTAATGTAAAACATATTGGACACTTTTATTTTTTAGCAAACCGATGTAATGTACCCAACCTCTGGCTGAGCAACATTACATGCAGAAACCCATTAAATCATTAAGATTCAATGCTAATTAATTTCCTGTAGCTTACCAACTACAGATCAACACAAATTTAACTATTTTATTGATAGAACGATTCTAAATGCATCTAACAACATAAATTAAACACGAACACAACTGTTCAAACAAACAACAAACACACAACATTCATATAAACTATTTACACAACAAAATACCATAAGAACATAACATAAACACTTATTTGTTAAAAATTAACCAACTGGATCCATACGAAGGATGAACCTCCCAGCCATAGGTGATGTTGTTCATTTTCACTCAATAACAGACCACCCTTGAGATGAGGATATTTGTCCATAAGGAGATCTAAACCTGACTATCACCTCTCCACACACAACAACCCCAAAACCCTTCTACTCCCACAACAGTTCCAATCTTCCAACTCTCTCTTTTCCCCACAACCTGCACTACCCAAGGAATGTACCCCCTTCATTTATCATGGTCCCTTGGGATGTACCATTAATTTATTAGGGCCCCTTGTGCACTCAGTTGGAAAAGAATATCTTAGTTGGGGACTCTAGGAACTGTCAGTTGTTTCAAGATTTCTCATAACAACCTTCACAAGGATCTTTAGTCCTTTCCTCAATAGGAAATATGCAATACAACATTACAACCAATTTTGCAAGAAAATAGGCCTCTTTTTCAACATAACCATAGCCCAACAATGGCTACCTTCAAGCACAACATGGTTGGTTCTCTTCCCAACACTCAACTCTCCTCTTGCTGCCCAAAAATGACCTATAAAAACAATCCCTCTTCTCCATACGAATTTCCTTTCTTCTCTCTTGCTTGCTTGACTCTCACTCTTCCCAAATATGATTGTACTTTAGCCCATGCTCTCCAATAACTATGGGATGTGACCATTCACATCCACCCTCTTACATGAGTTAAATGATTGGCTTTGGAAACACTCAACAACAATAGAAGGTTATACACAATGATAATAATTTCAAGAATGTGGGTTGGATTAAAATCCATGCATAATTCCCCCTTGGGACTCTCTCTCTTGTGGAACTATATCCCCCCCATCGTTATTCATTCCTTTCATATCACAACCATCGATTACTATTTTTATTAATTATTCAATGCACATAATATACAATTCAACCCTCGATTACATTAAATCAATATGGGCTATTTGCCCCAACACATAAGCTCACCAACCTAATTCACATTTATATAATTACATTACAATTCATGGGGATTAAAACTAGGATGTTACATTCCCCTCCCTTTTATTTTTGCACCATCCTTAGTGCACAACACCATATAGGTGTCATTTTATTTTACAATTCCGGCTCCCTGACCATTAATCAACATATAGACTCTTTGGCCCAAAATCACACATGCATTCCATCCTAAATAAAGTTACATAGACAATCCAACCCCAATACCACAAATACATAGGTTCTCTTCCCCCCAAAATACATAAATACATAGGCGCTCTAGCCCCAAAACATAGATATAAAGGCACCCTAGTCCAAAGCATATACATAAGCCACTAACATTATTCTATAGCTATCTCGATTTCGACCAACTCTCTTCCTCTTGACCCACCCAACCCAAATAATGTACCATTCATTTATCATGGCTAAACCAAGGAATGTACTCGTTTCTTAGGGTTGACCCAAGGAAAATACCCCCTTCATTGTTCTTAGTCCATCATTCTACACCATTTGATTATCACAGTCTCTCTAACACGGTTCACTAGGAATCTCACTACTGGGATCTCAAGGGAATCAGTTCTAGTAAGAAATACCAGGAAATAACCAATAAAAACATTGTTTCTACAGTGAAAATCACATAGGAGTTCACTCTTCAAGCCTGACAACATGTTTCTTTGACAATGCAACTCACACATGAGTTCACTCTTCAGGATTGATAACCTAGTTCTTTTGTTGAACTCACCCTCTAGGCTCATGCATCCTTTTCTTTGCTATACAGTTCCTCGGGTGATCCATCATTCGCCAAGGTGTTCTCATGAATATAAATGTCAAATTGGTGCTATAATTTCATTGGAAATATAAAACCCATGGCACTCATCCCATTTGCATCATATGCATATAGTTAATATGAGACATCATCATACAATTACAAAATTTCAAATTAGTTTTACACGTGAAAACAAAATTTCCCAAACATGAGTTTTGTGCTCATAGTTGTTTGGTAATTGCAACAATAGATATCAATATTCCTTATAGGATTACATCCCTGGCATATCCAAGACCATTTTCCTTGCAATTTTCTCAATTTCCATGCAGTCAAATAAATTGTTAGCATATCATAACTATTTTCAATTATTAATTTCTCAAATATGTTTATACAGAAAAATAATTATTCCTACACATAAGATTTTTTATCATTATGTTTGGATCTTTCAATTGTATATACTAGTCTTCCTTATGGGATTACATCATTGTTGCATTCAATACCACTCTACATGCAATTTCCTAATTTTCTTGCAGCCAAACAAGATTGTTAGTACTCATGCACATTTTTAGTAGTTCATGAAATGATCTTGAAATTGTAATTTACCATCAATTCAATAATTTCCAACCATTTTTCACATTAAAAATGGATTTCAAACATTCATAATATTATCTATAATGAAGCTATCATTCATTGTACATGCATTATAAGCACACCCATATTTTCATAATGCAATCAAACTTTAATAACAAACAAACCAATGTTCCAATAATCATGGTGATATCTACACAATGCATCCTTGTATTGACTATGGAATACCATATGTTCATGTCATGTATTCCACCATGTGACTTGAAAGGTATGGCCCAACCCTCAATACATCATCCAAACTCTTCCTCACATCCCATCCAATTATTTGGAGACCTTCCTCTTCAACCCATACAAAACACTAGGAACATCACCCCTTAGTGCTATTCAATGTAGAAAAAAGGTTGTATTCCAAACATTGGTTATATATGGGAAAACCATTATACACTTAGATGGCACTATAAACTTTAATTCCATATCCAATCTCATCATGGCCTCACAAATGAATTTCTCTAATGGAATTCATTTCTATAACATGAGTAATGTCTCCTAACTTAACTTGGTTATGATCTCATAACCAACATAACACATTATGCAATTAAGTTTCCCATAAATTCATTCAAGCAACAATAATATTTGCATACTCAAGGCCTCCCGCCTTTACATCAATTCAAATATTCAGATTCAACTAAGGGAATTCTTACCTTAATTCCCTTCAACATTTATACATCATAACAACTCCAAATGCATACCTGCATGGCTGTCATCATTTTAGTTGATGCTACCTAATCAACTCATACTTTGTAGAATCTCACAACCTCTCTTTACCAACCTCTTGATCAACATTACCACCATCCTCATTTGTCTTCATATGGATGGATACCATAAGTATCAATATCATTGTGCTATAATCATTTTTCCTGCATACACAACCTATCATTAGTTTTATTCAAATATCATAGCATCATTACACACACACACACACACACACACACACACACACACACACACACACACACACTACTCTTAGTCTATAGTCATGCCACCAACATGTTTAGGCATACCCACATGCACAAACACACATCAATATGCACCAAACATTTGATCTTTGATGCCTATTTCATGCACATGCATTCTATCTTTATTGCATGCATCATGCATCAATTCTATCATGTACTCCGATGCATATTTATTTCATATTTAATTAATTATTTAGCTTTATTGTTGTAGATGGTTGTCCTTGAATTTATGTATAACCTTGCTGCCCTGTGCACTTCCATTCTGCTCAACTGTGAACCACTAGCCCCTATTCTGAACCTTCTATCCAAGTCCCACTTGGCCATTTTGCATTTATAGCCACTAGATCCACTAGTGTTGTCATCTCACAATTGCTTCCTTTATGTAGAGAAAATTTGTCCCAACATGTTTTGGCTGAAATTCTCAATATTCATAGTTCTATAACATGCATTAATCTAGTTGAATATTAACATTGAATCTGATTATCCACTCTGCATTTCCTTGACCAAACCGAGATTGAAATATCATTATAATTGATTGGAATTTCAACATTCTGAGATATTTATTTTCTATCATATTTCTAATACTCTTTGTCATCCATGAATTGTCTCAATACCTCTTTTCACTTCATTGAGTGATTCATTGTGAAGAACTGCTTGGCCACTCAATACCACTCTACTCTAAATGGAGATGCTACACCCTCCATTTGCACTTGTACCCTACTTTTTCCGCACACTCTAATAATAGATACACATTCTTTTCTTTGGGCCCCTTCTTTTTTTAGACAAAAGTTGCTAGATCATATATAACAATCCCTTCATCCTTCATTCCTATAATTTCTCATAGATATGACTCACCCACTCCATGAGTCACACGTTATCTCATGACATCCCCTTTTCCTTATTTTGTAGCAAGCTTTGTATCCCTCACTATATTTCCAATTTTAAGGCTATGGAGTCCTCCTTAACTCCTTGTGTATGCAATAACACACTTGACCTACTGCATTCATGCTTTATGTGAGAATCTCTATTGATTTTCCTTTGTAAACCATTCATATTATATAACATCTAAATACCAATATTCTTCTACTCTTATTTAGACTTTTGTCATCCCTGTATCACCTGTTGTTGTATACCAATACTAGATATGCAAATATGCTTCGGAAATAACCAATAATCTCAACAAGAATAGATAAAACCATTCACCACAATATTCAACACAAGAAATAGAGAAAACCCTTGAGGTAGGTTAACACCATATATTAATCCTTCATGAAGGATAAAACTCCTCATGCAATACTTGCTTGTACAATAAAAATATACTTCACCATGCCAATTACATTGCTTACATTTCCTTTTATAGCATTCTCTATCTCCTATGAACATTCTACAGAAGAAATCTTCTAGAAAGTCCATTTATTATATCTAACTACCCAACTACCATATTGGGCCTTATTTAATACCATGGCGGACCTATTCCACCTTACATTGAATTTACCCATTCCCATTGGGTACCTCTCATATTACTTCCCTAGGTATAGTACATTCCACCCCCCTTGAGCATGTTTTATCCTTGAAACATGAGAAGAGACCATACGATATGACCAACTGAGAATTGTAGCCAATTGGCACCACATACGACCATCCATTCATCCTAATGGAAGACAAACATGATGTCCAACTGATGCCTTTCCACCTTGTTCCGCATCGTGTCGGTGTTTCCTTGGGATTGGTTCTCTGGCATGATGTCTTCCTATAGTGTTGGTAGGCCTCCATGCATACCCAAAATAAAAATTATTTTTCCACAATTCCAATCAAGGAAAGTGCTCTGATACCAATTATTAAGAACCAAATACTTGCATATAGAAACACTTGAAATATTTAGAGAACATTATAGAATAAAACCACTATTTATTATAATAAAACCCTTAGGGTAGGGAAACACCATACACTAGATCCTATTATGGAAGGGATCCTCTCTTGTTCACTTGCCTGTTCAAGGGGGAATCCTCCTATTGAGCTACCACTCCAAATAAAATAAGTCTTATTCATACAATTACAATGCTTGAACCCATTTATATAGTGCTACAAACCACCTAAGAATATTCTAGAGGAGAAACCTTTTAGAAGAAGAACATTCTAAGAAGTCCTCTTACATTTATTATATCTAACTACCATAGTGGGTCTTATTTAATATTGTAGTGGACATAGTCCACCTTACATTGAATGACCTCCACCATTATCACTATGTCCCCCCCCTCCGCTAGGTACACTACATTCCATCCCCTCTAGGAGAGCGTTGTCCCCAACACTCATTATGAGGGTGTACAACCATATACCAGGGTCCCATGGATAAGTGTGGACCATAATGTTGAATTATACTGGAGAACCAGGGTACCATGAAGAAATGGAAGCCACCATGTTGTAGTAGTCCAACTGCCACTGTAAACCTAGGTCCCATGTCCAAGTGCTCATGTGAACTCCACGTGGAAGATATCAAAACTCAATAACCAACTGAAAGTGATGCTCCAAAGATTGACACAAGTCAAGTGGATCCAAATAAGGAGATACATCAACATAGGGGAAAAAGGGAAAATATTAATCTAGAAGGAACAATATGTTGGCATGATTACAAAGGAAGGAAGGAGGTGCTCTAACCCGTTGAACTCACGAAATGCAAACTCACAAAATGATCTCGGTCCTTGGATCCAGAGGACATGTGGCGAGAGATCAACATTTCACTGACTTGCAAGCTGGAGAAGTCAAAGGTGAGAGTTGTAGGAACTCGCGATATGCGAAGTCGCGAAATGATCTGGGCCGTCTGATCACCAAGGATCTGGACCGTTGATCTGATATGAAGTCATAGTCCACGATATTGATCGCAGTTTTTGATTAGAGAGAGAGACCTCAACCGTTGATCTGATATGAAGTCATTTCGGAGTTTCGTGTATCGGGAGTTTGGAGGCAACTCATAGCAGAAAATCGTGAAATGTGAAATCACAATTTGATCACAGCCATCGATCAAAGAAAAGATCTGGACCATCGATCTAGCACCATCTCTGTTTTGAGTGTTGGGATTTTGGAGGCAAATCACAGCAGGAAATCGTGAAACGCAAAATCATGATTTGATCGCAGCCGTCGATCAAAGAAAAGATCTAGACCATCGATCTAGCACCATCGCTATTTCAGGTATCGGGAGAACGGAGGTAACGAGACTCCCAAAGTCACGAAATGCGGAATCGCAACTTGATTTGAGCCGTGGGATCAAGGAGAGATCTGGACCATTGATTTTCCAAGGAAACGAGACGTGAAGTCACGAAATGTGAAATTGCAAAGAACTCGAAAGATTTGGCCCACGGTCACATCAAAAGGTCACATTAGTAGAAAGTTAAAGGAGGAGCTAGCATGTCACTAGGCTCCACTTCGGTGATCGCTGAAATCACGAAGCACCCTTTTTGATTAGTGAGTGGTCATAGCCTATGGTCTAATCAGTGAAAGATTGGGGAAGGAGCTAGCAATTCTAGGCTCCATTTCGGAGTTTCACGAGTTGGGAAGATCGAGGCAACTCGCAGCTAGATATCCCGAAATGCAAAGTTGTGAAGCACCTGTTGGATAGGCGTCTGGTCACAACTGTGATCATATGGAAGGTAGGGGCTTTGCAGGAAGAGCTAGCATCCACTGTGTATATTTCTCAGAGAGGGAAAAAGGTGCCAAAAGACATGAGTGCATGGAGGTTATCTCAGTAATAAAGACAGACTGATTGTAACTGCAGAAAATGACTGATTGCATCTACCAGAGAATTCAAAGAATCTCAGGGTGATTTCCAGAGGAGTTGAAGAGTCTCTAGGTATCTATCAGTGGAATGAAGACTCAAAATAGAGACGAATGACAGATGGAAAAGAGTCTCCGCATAACGACCATGGATGGAGAACAGACTAAGTGTAATCATCAGAGGGGATGAAGAGTCAGGTGTATTATTTGGAAGAGGACTAGGCATTATAAATATGCGTAGAATAGAGAAGAGGAGGTTGCTTCTGTTGACAGTAATTTCACATGGGAAAAATCATGCTGTGGACAGTAGCCGAAATGCACAGAAGAGGCGTAGTGCATAGAACAAAGATGGACATCTAAGAGAAGAAGAGGAAGCATATGTGGGCATACTGAGACAAAGCAGAAGAACATAAAGCTCAAAGAAGAATACAAGTAGGAAGATACTGAGGCTGGAAGAGAAGAGCAATGTATCAGAACAGTGATGAGACTGGTAAGCCATTGATAAATCCTGTATCATTGTAATAACTTTATGAGAAGCAAAGATTTAAATTTCAGGGTGGTAGGGAGGTGCTAGGGAGTATTGTTGTCCTGAAATTTTCAAGTGGGTGCTTGAACACAGGGAGTTGTAGCTTCCATCTAGTTGTAGCGAGAAAAACCAGGGTGGCAGGGTGGTGCAAGGGAGAACTATTTTTCTCTGTTATATGGGTCGGTGCATGTATGTCTAGAAGTTGGTGCTTCCATCGAGTTAGTGTTGGGACACTTAGGAAGTTGGTGCTTCCTTCTAGTGGGTGTTAGAGAAAACAAAGATTTGGTGCTCTCAGCAAGTTGCAGCTTGCAAAATAGAGGTTGTAGCCTCAAGAGGAGTTGGAGCTCACAAGAATGATAATGTAAAGAAAATAAAGATTACTTATCATATCAAGAAGAAGAGGTTTTCCCTTTATGGGTTTCCTAAGAAAATATCTGTCTCTGTGTATTTCATGTGTGTTATTGATGTTTAATATTATATTGCTTACTTCCCTACATCATTGTGATCATCATTGAGTGTTCTCTGAAGAGTTTAAAATGGGTATAATTGTTTAAGCACAGTAACAACTGATTCACCCCCCCTCTCAATTATCCAAAAATTGGTATCAGAGCCAGGTTCCTTTTATCTAAAGGTAGATCAAGAAGCTTAAACATGTCAATCCATGAAGGAACCTCAACCAATAAGACCCCCCTGTTCAATGGAACAAACTTTGCCTTCTGGAAAGTTAGGATGAGAACCTACATAATGGTGTTAGGTGCATATGTCTAGGATGTGGTAGAGACTGGTTATGTAAAGACGGTTGTACTAGCTAATAAGGATGAAAATCTAGAATTCAACTTCAACGCTAAGGATATGAATGTTATTCAGAGTGGGCTTGCAGAAGCAGAATTTGTAAAGGTTTTGCATTTAGAAACTGCCAAAGACATGTGGGACAAACGCATTAGCAGTTATGAAGGTAATGAGAAGGTAAAATATGTCAAGCTTCAAACCTATAGAGTATAGTTTGAACAAATACAGATGCAATAAGATGAAACTATTGGGAAGTACTTTATGAGAGTTGAAGAAATAGTAAATGCAATGAAAGCACTTGGTGAAAAAATTGAGGAACCCTCTTTAGTACAAAAAGTTTTGAGATCTCTGCTACATAGGTTCAACCCAAAGGTCTTAGCTATAGAAGAACTCAATGATTTAAAAGCTTTGGCTTTTGATCAAATTCTAGGAACATTTACTGGATATGAAATGAGGATAGTTAAAGATAAACCCACCTCTAGAGAAGCATCTTTTAAAGAAGACAAGAATGAGGATTCTGAGCCTGATGAAATTGAAGCAAAATTTGTGAGAAGAATAAAGAAAAGATCAGGAAAGTATCAAGGAAAGCTGCCCTTCAAATGTTTTAACTGTGGAAGAATAGGTCACTTTGCATATAAGTTTCCACACAAGAAGAAGGACCATAACTCTGAAGGTCAAGAGAAGTATAAATCCAATATATTTGATAAAAATAAAACTTTATGTGTAAACAATGATAACTCTTCAGGAGACACAGATAGTGATTATGATGGTGAAGATAAGGTTAGTGAATTTGTGCTTATGGACAAAGAGTATTATGTTAATCAAAACACAGGAAGTGATGTTAATGATGAATACGTTGTGGTTGATATGGAAGGTGAACTAATTAGTGCCTTAGAAGAGATTGATAGACTCAGACTCGAGAAGAGAAAACAAAAACAGTTGTTGATGTAGTTTGAAAAGAATGCTAAAAAACATGATGAAGACTTTTCCCTGCTAAAGGTGGAGTTAGAAGAGGCAAAGAAAATAGAGGACATTCTGAAACAACATTTATCAGAGAATAAGGCAAGATGTGAAGCCTTGGAAGAAGAGGTAGTAAAAACTAGAAAAGAGATGGAGAATTTCAAAGCATTGTATCTCCAAAATCTTCCAAGCATTAAAGCCTCAGAAGGATTAACCACCATTCTAAATCAGCAAAGGAATCCAAATTTGAAAACTGGTTTGGGTTATGAAGAAGGATCAAGTTGTAGTCAACCAAGCAAGAAAGAATCCATCAAGTTTGTTAAATCTACATTCATTGACAACAATGAATATGGAAAAACAAAGGAAGATAATCAATTGCAAAGGAAGAGTAAAATAAAAAATACCAGAACTGAATTTGTAGAACAAATAAATAATGCACCCTCTTCTCAAAGAAATCTCCAGCATGGAAGAAATCAACCTGCTCAAAGAAGACAACCATTTTCCAATTACCAAGGATTTTTCTATGGATATTGTTTTTCCTGTTCTAAATTTGGTCACAAAGCTGTAAATTGTCCTTTAAGATTTAGGTATGAGCAATCAAGACATTTAAGGTATAGATATCTGCCGCAACAAAGAATGAGACAACCAAGTAACAAACAAACACAGACCGCAAATCATGTGATGGCTGGGAAAAGGACACAGGTTAGGCATAACAATCATTATGATCCTTTATTCAATGAACTAGAATGTTACACCTGCCATAATTATGGACATAAAGCTACTGACTGTCGCTTAAGGAATTGTGAACCAGATTTGAATCCCTCTGCTGAAAAATGTCAAGGTCTGGAAGAATAAAGAAAGTGACAAGTGTGGATTAGTGTTTTCAGCTCAAAGACAAAAGAACCCCTGGTACATTGACAGTGGATTCTCCAAACATATGACGGGAGAAAAAAGTAAGTTTCTGTCTCTAAGTGAAAGAAAATCAGTAAATGTAACCTTTGGAAATGATGCTCCTGGTAAAATCAAGGATAAAGGGATGGTGATTTTGAGTAATGGAAAAGGAAAATCCCATGATGTTCTGCTTGTAGATGGGCTGAAACATAATTTTCTCAGTGTAAGTCAAATGTGTGACAAAGGATGTGAAGTGGTGTTCACTTCCAAGGATTGCAAGATAAAGTCTGTAAACTCAGAACAAGTGGTGGCCAAAGGCATAAGGACAGATAATAATGTATATGTGCTGAAAGAAGATAGAGAAGAGTGTCATCTAAGAAAACATGATGAAATATGGTTATGGCATAAGAGACTTGGACATCTAAACTTTGATCACTTAATCAAACTAAAAAAAATTGAGGCAGTAAAATATCTTCCAAGAATATCAAAACCGCAAGACTCTATGTGTAAACCCTGCCAAGTAGGAAAGCTAAACAAAACACAGTTTAAATCCAAGAGCTCCACTTCAACAAAGAAACCACTCCAACTAGTTCATATGGATTTATGTGGACCATCAAGACAGGAAGACATAGGGAAAGAAAACTAGTTCATGCTGATCATTGATGATTACTCCAGACTCACTTGGGTAGCTTTTCTTAAAGACAAAGCTGAAGCATTTGAAAAATTTAAAATATTTAAACAGTTTAAAGTCTATCAAAT
>JASDQU010306089.1:124778-135062 GCA_032191745.1 Picea mariana | reverse complement strand
TGTTTTAATTAGATATTTTTCAAAATAAAATCGATAGAAGGCGGTTACATTTTTCATTATTTTAATTATATTTTTTTAAAACAAAATCCACATAAGGTGGTGTAAATAAATACAACCATGTCTTCTTATAAGGTGTCTTTAGTTGTTCAGTGGAAGTTATTTAAGGATCTCTTAGAACTGTTCAGTAAAGCAATTGGTATGGCTTTTAGTTCACAGAAATCAATGCTTCTTGAAGTTGGATGGAGAACAGAGGATTTAGCTTTGTTGAAGGAGATTTTGCCCTTTGATGTAAAATCAGTAGATGTTGGTTTTAAGTATCTTGGTTGTTTTCTAAAGCCCAACTGTTATAATAAGGCTGACTGGTATTGGTTGGTGAGAAAGTTTGAGAAAAGGATTGCAAGTTGGAGCCTATAATGGTTAAGCTTAGAGGGAAGGGTTACACTTGTTAAAGCAGTACTTGAAAGTATCCATGTATATTGGCTTTCATTGGCCAAAATTTCAAAAAGTATACTCAATATTATTAGAAGGAGAACGTTTAGTTTTATGTGGACTGGCAAAAAGGTAAAAGAAGGGATTCATTTGATAAGCTGGGAAAAGATAGCTAAACCTAAAAAGTTGGGGGGTTGGGGCATAAAAAATATCTATACTTTTGGAAAATCCATAGCAGCAAAAAGTTAATGGAGGTGTCTTATGGTACATGGACTTTGGCACGAGGTAATTGTTAGTAAATATCTTAGGAAGAAGTATGTGGTTGAATGACTTAGGCAATGATGTAGAAAGTGGTCTGGGGGTTCTAATATTTGGAGAGCACTCACCTCATCATTAACTATTATAAATCATTGGTTGGTCTGGAAGCCAGGAGATGGGAGGGATATCAGAATTGGTACTGACCCCTTGGTTGGGTTTCATACCTATTAKCAACTTTCAAGGAACCTTGTCTTAATACTAAAGGATCTAGGATTAGAATTCCTGGCACAAGTAGGAACTGTGGAATTGGAAAGTTCAAGACACACARGATGGATAAAGGTAGAGGCATTAGGATTGGAAGGATAACTAAAAGATGAATGGAATAATTATGTAAAAGGTTTAGTTAGTTCGGGTTTTGAGCTGACTAATGACAAAGACTTATTAAGGTGGTCCTGGGATACAAAAAGTGGTCAAGTAAGTGAAAAGAAAGCCTATGAAGTACAAATGTTGGAGGATGTAGTGACTGAACCTGCTTCTTGGTATACTGATCTCTGGTATTGGTAGTCACCATTAAAAGTTAAACTTTTTATGTGGTTGCTGTTAGAACAAAGAATTCTCACTTGGGAAAATTTAGTTAAAGGAGGGATTCATGGGCCTAGCAGATGTACTCTCTGTGGGAAATGTGAGGAGATTGTGTATCATCTTTTTGTGGAGCATAACTTTACAAAAGATATTTGGTATATAATGCATAAGGAATTCAATCTGGAAGGTGTATGGGAAGGAGGGCAGTTTATTGATTGTCTACATAACTAGAAAATTCTGAAGGGTGAAAGGATAGAAATTCCATGTTTTATTTGTTGGGAGATCTGGAAACACGGGAATCTTGCTATCTTTGAAGATATGACTCTGAATAGGGACAGAGTTTGTACTATTATTCTACATGATTTGGGAGAAACAAAAGTAGGACATACCACTAAAGAAAGGAGGATTGATAAACCACCTTTACTTATCTGGGACCTGGCTGTGGGTTTCTTTGATGGTGCTTCACAAGATAGGGGTGTGAAATGTGGAGCAAGAGCTATATTAAAATATCCAGTGATGGGTACTTATAGAATCAAAATGAATTGTGGCAATGGAACTAATACCAAGGCTGAACTTTTAGCATTGTGGTGTATACTATTTTTTGCTTATTACAAAAAGGTAACAAGGTTGCAGTTGGTAGGTGATTCAAAGGTGATTATTGATTGGTTTACTAATGAAAATAATCTTCAGGTGGTCTCCTTGCAGCCCTGGATGAAAAAGATTAGAGATCTCACCAGGAACTTTTCACAACTTAAAGATCAACATATATATAGAGGATTCAACATGGAAGTTTATCAACTTTCAAAAGAAACACTATCTCTTGAGGAAGATGGTTTATATTATGCAACAGTTACTGAAGGACAGACAACATTTTATGATAGATTAGATATCAGTGACACTTTTCAGATGCAAGGATAAAGAAATTGTTTTTCTAGTCTGTGCAAAGGAGATGTAATATTTTGGAGACTATATTATAGAGCTTCCTAGCTCTGTTGGTTTGTTATATGATATTTTGTAATCAATGACTATAATGCAACATCTAGTGATCTGAGAGATCTTAACTTTTTGATAGTGATTGTAACAGAACATTTATATTTTCTAATATAAGTATTTTTTCTTATTGAAAAAGGTGTCTTTAGTTGTTGAGTTTTTTTGTTGGGTTGGAGGTCATCAATGTATTGCATAATTTGTCTTATAAGATGTCTTTAGTTGTTTGTCTTATAAGATGTCTTTAGTTGTTGAATTTTTTTTGTTGGATGGGAGATCATTAATGTATTGCATAATTTGATTTGTTGAATTTTTTTGTTGGATGGGAGATCATTAATGTATTGCATAATTTGATTTTTTTTTTTTTAGTTTACATTTAAAATTATATGAGATTATTTGCATAATTTGGTTTATTATTTTTCTAGGTTTACCTTTAGAATTATATGTGATTATTTGCATAATTTGGTTTATTCTTTTTCTAAGTTTACCTCTAAAATTATATGGGATTATTTCAGCTAGTTTCTTATGTTGAAAACCTTTAGGTTGGTTTGTGTACCTTTTTTCTTTTTAGAACCTTGATTTACATATATAAATTTCCTTTATTTATATAAATTAAGGTTCTTTTCAAATTAAATTTCCTTGACTCTTTTGGTGGATAGAGGTTCACCATACTTTTTTTCTATTTTCCCTTGCCATATGTACTTCAGGAATTACTTATCTATGTAATATAGTATAAGTATTGCTATCCCCATTTTGTGGGATAACTAAGGAGATCATGTCTCGAGGCTCTCAAGTTGCAAATATGGAGTGTCGAGAGACTACATGATCTACAATATCCACTTATACATACAAGAGCCTACTATGTCACCACTTTTGATCCATTGTCATCACATCCACCACACTAGCTAGCTTCTGGAAGGAATATGGGTATTACTCCTTGCGGTACAAGTAAGGAATTGTGGTAGGTAATCACCCTAATATTTAAGGCATTTGAACACGTTGTATTTGAGCTAATTTTGATTATAGATCGCATGCTTGGACATTATGCATTTGACCTTGTTTCACCTTGGTAAGTGTCTTAGATTTCCTAGTGGGTGACCAAACTTTGGGAATGGTTTGTGACTGGGGGTCCCTGGAGGGGTTTTAGTACCATTCCCGACCATACTTACCACTTTTCTCTCATTATGTTCCCATCATATTTCTCTCTTCTAGGTCATTTGACTTTAGTGACCCGAAAAGGGCATGTACTTCATTCCATGGGAAGGAGGGGCTGAAGGCCCAGATGGATTGATGTTGGCTAAAAAGGTAAAAGCCTATGTATATATACCTTCCAAATGCATCTCCTAGGGATCCCCCAAGAAAGAAATGAAATGCTTCTCTGTAATAAAAGGGGGACCTACAAGAATAAATGATAATCAATGCTTAAGGGGTTAGTTGGAGGATAGGAGGTCTCATCACGAGCCAACCTATCATGATCATGGGTATCTAGCGGTATGACATTACCACATCTAGTCATCAAGCCAGGTGTTGGTGCAATTATTTGCATAATATATTACCAAACATAAATTATCAATCGAGATTCGTAATCAGTAGAGTTGATGCACTATATGTGTCAATAATAGATATGTTCCTATATTTGTTTAGTATAGAAAACCAACAATAACAAAATACTCTGTTTTCAAAGATAACACTCTTCACACAATTCAGAAATTAGAAAGCAAAACTTGCAATCATGCACTCAAAAGATTTTTCTCAGATAATGCCTTGTCCATTTACAAGCTCATGAAGTGGAAAGATGGACTTTGAATTAGTTATTTGTAGCTGCTACTCTTAACAACAATTAGCAATCAAATCTGGGCACACTTCAACAATACAACTCCAAACTTAGAAGAGAAAACTGATAACAAAACTTCTCAAGCAAACAGTAAATCAAAAGGTTCTTTCTTAGGTGACAAGTCTGTTCATTTCAGGATTATGAAATTGAGAGATGAACTTAAGAGCTTGTTTCTTGTAGTCATCAAAACAATGATTAACAATCAACTCCAATCACTCTTGAAATCGAAATCAATTCCAACTCTATTCAATTCAAACAAATCAGTACAAGAAACAATTAGCATAACTGAGAGACTTCATTATGGAACATGAAGGTAAAAGATGAAGTCCTATTGCTCCTGTACCCACTAAGAACACTACTACCTCACACTCAGAATAACCTTTACTTAACAATCTGACACATCAAACAATTAAATGTTACCCTACAGAAATATAAAGAAAACTAATTGTGCACACTGATTCAAAAGAAAACAATTATGTGTTTAATATTTAAAATGCATTTAAACTTATTGACAAAACATAACTGTTAAATTTGCACACTCACACAATCACACAAATCATGTACAGGGAGGTTTACCTTAGTTGGGACGGTGGGCCCTTTCCGAACCAACAAGGTACCACTAAAGAGATTGCAGACTAAAACACTTTATTTATTCCCAAGAATTGTACAAACAGCTTCTGCATTCCTTCAATTGATTAAGTGGATCAAAAATTCAACATTTCATTCCCCAACATACATCCTTCTCCAAGAACCAATCTCACAGCATACTAGTTCCTTTCTACTCAGACCTATGAGGTCTTATTTATACATAAAATCCATGGAGGAATGGATGAAACCGAATCCCCACCCATATCTCCCAAACCAATTCTAATTTTGAAAAATGGCTTGCGTTTTACTCAATTTTTCATATTATGGACAAACCCCATTTATTAGAATTTCTATATCTAATACCATATGCACGAAAATTGAGGCGCAAGTTGGTAGTTTGAGTTTTTTTGCTAATTTTGGCAGAATCATTTCCCCTTAGATGGAGGTCCACATGTGCGAGATGGGTGAATTCTGACTCACGTGTTCACATGAAAACATCGCTCTAGACAAAACCCATGAGCCCGATTTTCTTCTAGAAACATTCAAAAATTTTGAATTATGTATAGTACCGAATTAGCACAGGCTGGTACCGGAATAGGTGGAGCCTTGGTACCAGAATAGAATGGGTACCGGATCATGCTTCTTAAGAGTCAAAGTGATTAGGATCATACAAAATCAACCATTTTAATCGAATTAACTCAAGAAACTTAAACAAAACATGCCTTAATCATAAGTTACCTCTTATGCACATGAACAAGGTCATCAAGTGTATTTATGGAGGAAACAATCAATTAGATACACATAGCATAGGTAGAATAGGCTCAGATAGAGGGTAATATAGGGCATTAGAAGTGTCAAAACTGAGACTCAACATTCCCCCATGCTTAAGTCATTGCATGTCCTCATGCAACAATAATCTTCAAAATTTCACAATTGATGGTACTCCTTACTTGATCGAGCATTCCCTGAAGTTTCATCCTTCTTCAGCTCCTAAGTTCCTATTAAAAAATATAAACTTCCTGGCTTATGCTTCACATTCTTACTCATGGAAAAGTAGTCATGGTGACAAAGTGGAGTCATGAGTAATAGATTAGATATGTTAGTGATTTGACATTAAGTCTTATCCAATATGTTTTCGATCAAAGTTAGGAGAAAGGGCTGGATGTGACTCTAATACGATTATAGGACAGTGGCCAAGAGTTTTCTAAATGACTTTGACTTAATAGGCCTCCCTGGCTAGATTACCTTTAAAGCAAAAGTGATATAAGCATAGTTTAGATATCATTTGAAGAGAAGAACACATAAAGGAATGCATCCCAAGATGATTAACTCATTTCTGATCCAAGTTTTTAGAGATGAAGCTCTTCTTGCTTTTGTAAGGTGAATTACACATATTGAGGGTCCCACTTCTCATGCAAACCTATTTATTTTAAAGATAGAACTCTAAAGTGGATACTTGAAGGTTCTTAAGAACATGATCCGAGAAATATAAAGGTCATCTCCTAGCCTTGATTTGATAATGCTTCTGAATGAGACCCAAGGGTTTTTGTTTAGTTTTAGGTGTGCCACTTTATGTTTTTCAACTCCCTTTACCTGGCATAGCCCCGTTGCCAGCAGGCCTGTTTAGTACCCTGACGGGCTTACCTTAGTACCATACAAGCATGGCCCCGCTACTAGCAGGCCTGTTCAGTACCCCGACAGGTTTACTTGTACTTCTTGATACTTCATTTTTATTATATTACTCAAAAAGATTTAGAATTATATATACTGCTCATTGAAAATATTAGAGTATAAGGAAGGCATGTGGTACGAGAGTGTTTTAGAGTTATTAGGAACATAATTAATTGTTTGCAATTATCCCAAGGGTGACATCATCCACATTCAACTTAAATCTCAACTATTCAATGTATAATAGAACATCTTGGATAATGACTAAGAAGTCCCCCTAGTTAATCCTATTAGGGTTCTCATGAAAGTTCATTGAGGTTTTGCAAGGGTGGTCCACCACATGAGGTTTTCATCAATACCTCCCAAGAGAAACTTGTAAAGATAAACTTGGATAAGAACTTGTTGAATCAACTAGGTTAGTATTAGACATAATGGTGTCACCACTTTTCAATGGATATTTCAATTAGCAATCACTTCTTCAAAATGATGAGGTAATAAGACAAGTGCACCCATTATCATATAGAGCTAAATGTGAAAATATATTCTTAAATGATAGCAAGGATGATTCATTTAGGGTTGAGTGTAGAAATGTAGGAGGAAGATGTACATGAGAGTAAAAAAAATTCAACACAAGACTTAAATGATCCTTGATACAAAGAACATGAAGAGATTAGCTCATACCTACAATTTTCTGAAGTGAAAACGATGTTAAGCATAAGACAAAGATCATATCACCTCGGCATTAGTACCAGATTGGTAACTGGTATCATAACATTTTTTTGCAGTACCGGAATAGGACAGTACTGGAACAGAGCAAGGGGCATAAAAAAAGTGACATGATGGATGATTTTTTCTCATTCATGATGACAACCACTTCACAAAGGAATTCAGTGATAATATACTAGGAGATGTATACGAGGGCTTGCAAAAATTCATGGTAGGGAGCATGAAATAATTGAGAGTAACCATATGTTTACTGCATAATTAGTCTAATTCCTTTAGTAAAATGAAAAATGTTGAATTTATATGTCCTAGTACTTAAATCAAGCAACAAAACTTGAATATATGATTAGAGCTACCAACACCTTATTACCAATACCGGATCACCTGAGTATTGTATGGACGCAGGGTTGTGCTTTAGTATTGGAATAGCGCAGCATTGTGGTTCAGTACCAGAATAGCACAGACCTCCTCCTTTGGTACCAGATGAGCACACAAGTGACCATCAGTACCAGATGAGCACACAAGCGACCATCAGTACCGGATGAGCACAGGAATGTTATTCAGTACCGGATGAACACAGACTTTCTCCTTTGGTACCGGATGACTGCAGAGGCCAACATTGTTTGCAATACCGAATGAATGCAATTCTACAGTATCGGAATAGAATGGTACTAGAATTCTGGAAATGACTATCAAATCCCATCACTGAACATGTTGATTTGGCCTCGCCGACGGAAGTTGCAAAAGAATATGAAGGTTCCAACAACCACTCCCCCGTGTCTAAGGTTTTGCATGGCCTCAAGAAAACAATTTGAGATTCTCAAAAAAATCTTCTTACAGAGTTGCGAACATCTACTAAAAACAAACCAATAGAAATAATTAAAACTAGATTTTTATTCATGCTTACAAATAGACAATTTAGGGAAAATGTCAAAAGTTGAATTATTAGCTATGAATAAAATGGTTTGGAATTAGCATTTAGTTTCAAATTCTATTAAAAATATCATTGAATTGATCATCCTTGTGAAATAGTGGTCTTAAAATACATAGGTAATGATAAATCACAAATGCATCATTTTTAGCAACTTAAGGAGAAAAAAGAATTTTGAAGAAATATGTCATGAAGCACTCCCTTAAGTGTTATCTTCCATTGAAAAGGATGACTTCTCCGCTTTTGAAACCCTTCCAGTATTATGTGGGCATTCAGAGGATGAAGATATTCCCTTCTCATAAGAATCCAAACAAGAGTCATCATAACTTTTAAAAAGAAATCTACTATAGGAACAAAAGATCTTAAACTGATTTCTTTATTAGCTTTTGACATTCCCATTATGAAAAGTATGAAAGATAGGGTGCATTGCAACATTTATTTATTTACTATCCTACTCTAATTGAACAAAAGAAAATGTCTTTCAAGTATAAGAATACTTCCAATGAAGCCATGTGCGTAACAGGGTTATAAATATATCCATACTCAGGTTTAAAAGATAAATTTTAATGCATATCGGCGTATGAAGGACCGGCTATTTTGATGATGAGATCAAGAAATAATGAAAAATAAGAGAGTGGTGTGGCCCAATAACTAATTGAAACCATATTTCAATAGGATCAAGATATTCTTGTTTCTCTTCTTTGTTTAGGTCACATTGACTATCCTCCTCTACCATGCTATGCAGATTATCCTCTTCAAAATGATTGGTATTTGGACTACATATAGGATCTGCTGAGAGGCATGCTAAGGACTCCTCAATCCCAGGTTCCACTGGTTTCTCTCCATTGAATAATATCCATGATGCTTTATTCTCCTCAACAAATTGACAAGAGGAATCCGATGAGACTTCTAAATCTTCCTGTGGAGAGACAACTAGATTCTTGACTGATGTGAGGATATGATCTTCCTGAGAGGTGGATATCCCAGTTGTTGCTAGAATGCGAGAAATTTCTTGGAGGAACATTATTCAAGCTCTTGATCATCCTTGAATTACTCTAGCTAGTTGATGATACCTGTTTCGCGACACAGATTAGTACTCGGGGGGTTCTTATAGCACCCCAAACACGATTTATCATTTAAAGATCTGAATTTTAAAACTATTTGCAAAAACAAAACACACCAAGATTGAACTCCTTGCGTTACTGGGATCCTACTGTCACCAGGTTATCGGTTTGCACAAGTTAGCTCATCATAAATAAAACTAAATTTGCATAAAAGAAGGAAAAACACACTTGCATTAAAAGAAGAGGACAACCTAATTTTGGAGCAACCCCACCAAAGTGGATATGTGGGCTCTTCCCGCATGTCTTACCATATTCTCTCTTCCCTTAGTTCATCCATAAAACCAATCCAAAACCATTAAAGCAATCTAATTCAAATACTACCTATTACCGTTTACAACTCCCCAGCAACGACGCCAAAATGTTGGTGCAATTATTTGCATAATATATTACCAAACATAAATTATCAACCAGGATTCATAATCAATAGAGTTGATACATTATATGTGCCGATAACAGATAGGTTCCTATGTTTGTTTAGTATAGCTTAGATAAGAAAACCAACAATAACAAAATACTCTGTTTTTAAAGATAACACTCTTCACACAATTCAGAAATTAGAAAGCAAAACTTGCAATCATGCACTCATGAAAAGATTTTGCTCAGATAATGCCTTGTCCATTTACAAGCTCATGAAGTGGAAAGATGGACTTTGAATTAGTTATTTGTAGCTGCTACTCTTAACAACAATTAGCAATCAAATCTGGGCACACTTCAACAATACAACTCCAAACTTAGAAGAGAAAACTAATAACAAAACTTCTCAAGCAAACAGTGAATCAAAAGGTTCTTTCTTAGGTGACAAGTCTGTTCATTCCAGGCTTATGAAATTGAGAGATGAACTTAAGAGCTTGTTTCCTGTAGTCATCAAAACAATGATTAACAATCAACTCCAATCGCTCTTGAAATCGAAATCAATTACAACTCTATTCAATTCAAATAAATCAGTACAAGGAACAATTAGCATAACTGAGAGACTTCATTATGGAACATGAAGGTAAAAGATGAAGTATTATTGCTCCTATACCTGTTAGGATATTTAGACACTTAGGAGTTAGTTAAGATCTACTTGGTCTAATATGTTGTTAGGTAAAAGTGTGTTTCTTTAGTATGCATTAGTATGCATTTGTAGATAGGAAATCCGACGGTCACGATATGCTCCC
>JASDQU010306089.1:86787-100966 GCA_032191745.1 Picea mariana | reverse complement strand
AACTTGGTCAATTGTATAGGGTTTTAAGCATTTGTTTAATTTGATGAGGTAGTTTTGATGCACATGTTTAGGTGCCTTGCTTATTAGACGTGGTTTACACTTGTCATGATATCTTTGACTTGAGATCTTTGGAGGGCATACTTTTTTGTCTTGCAAGACCTTGTTGGTGGACAATTTTGGAGGAGCAAGCCTAGCTTGGGCTTCCATGGGGATTCAAGCCCATAGGTTGCATGCCAAGGGCCTACATATCAGATGACATAGATGTACCTTTGGAGGCCTAGAGGACATCATGGATGACATGACCTAGCCCTAAAATTCCAAACGTTTTTCCTAGGAGAGGAAAAACGTCATCTTTTGAAGGCTTGACATCACCTAGAGGGCTAGGGTTTGGTGGAGATGGTGTTTTTTGATGACATGTGGCACATTTTGAAGGAAGGAAGCTTGAATACCATCAAGAGAGGACTTGGATGAGTGAAAAGTGGCCTTTGGAGGCCTATCCATGCATCTACCTACCCAACGACTTCTTCAAAGTGCCAAAAACGTCCCCTAAAGGGGTGACGTCACCTTGTTCTAGGGTTTCTTTTGTGTAAAAGTGAACTTAAAATTGAATTGTTTAATATTATTTTGTTGCAAGGGGTAATATAATGGTTTTGGACCCCTTATCTTATGTTTTAACCTTTCTAATGTGGACAAACTATGTGAAAGACAAATGGTATAAATAGAGATCATGAAATCTCATTTTGAATCATAACTCTCCCATTGTGAAGAGCTAAGGATTGAAATTTTCACTACCCTTGAGGCTTTTTTCTATCTTGTGCTATGATATGGTGTTTCTTTGGTTATGGACTTGATTATGATGATGCACTAGGTCTTCGAGGTCATTTTCTAGTTATTGTCGTGGTTTATATTTCCATGCTATGGTTTATCTTATTGCTATTGGATTGGTAAGACTTTTTACTTGTTTCTATCAATGATTTGTAATTCAATCTCAAGGTTAATTTTACTAAGGCTAGGTAGGGAGTATAAGTGCATACACCCCTACTTTAGCTCCATGACAATTTTAAGCATAAAATATTTGTTTGCAAGGGTTTTCTAAGTGTTACGAGGAAAATCTCTCTATGGCTAGGGGTAAACCACAACGGAGGGAAATGACTGCAGAAATAAACTCTAATATCAACTATGATATATAAAAAAATACACTAACAAGACAAGATAAGAGGCCTACCTCGTCGAGACATTCTATGAAGTCCACCGTTGAGAACTTGACCCAAAGAAATATACCTGCAACTAGTACTCAACAATCAAGCAGCACAAGCATATGGTGATAATATATATTTTTAACACATTCAATAGCATAATCCATCAACATTCATAACAAATACGTCCATGGAATAACAATTCAAATATTTGTGAGATATTAATTGGACAAGAAAAGAGTATTTCTATTAAGATATAATCAGCAGAAGTGAATGAGTTACAAACTTCTGTGTTGGCACGGTTCAGAACCGAGAAACTAAGTTCCTTCCAGCTAGGCCTCCACCACTTCAATCCTTCACCAAAGGCAAGCTCATATAAGAGAGACAATGAAGTTCTCAATCAATAAAGGAAGAGCTTGGGGGATGAACAATGTGTTCAGACTTAAAGGACAAAAGGATGCAGACTCAATGTGAAGTGAATAATTTCTCTAGAGTAACTTTGCTCTCAAAGTTGAATTATTTATCTTCTTTTCCATAGCTCGGATTTGTCCCATTTATAGCCTTCAAGTGGAACTGAAGGGACGAGTCGGAACATTTCTAGTATATGGAATGCCAAGGATCATTGATCTCGTGACGTGACATGGAAACCCGACACCATTTTTTAATTTTGGGCACATTTCCCGATGTACGCAGTCTGTATTTGTGAAACCTGTGTATATGCATGTTGTAATATAGGCAAGGCTCATATATGTGGAAAAATCATGTTTTTAGCTTTGGGATTTGCAAAAAGGGACTCCAAGTCTGCATAGGGAAATGGAAAAAGGCCCTCTGTGCAAGATTGCATGGGGTGAGTAAAATCTTTCTATAACAGATGCCCCCTAATGTGTGAGGTTAGAGGAGTATCCGTGATGGCCGAAATATATTATAAGGCCCAAAAGTGGAGTAATGGGGACCCAGCTGGAAGAACTAGTTTCTCATTACAATCTGTACTAACTTTGCATACATGGATGCCAATTTGAATTACACTGCAGATCCATGTGAAAATATACCAAACAACTTTCCATGGCCATGAATAGGAAAATACAAATGTGGTTACATGCCAAATATTGTCATAGTCACAAACAAGGCCCAGTAAAACTAGTCTCAAAATCAATCTAAAGATATATGTATACAATGGAGTATAATATGATATCCCATGATCACTGAAGTCACACAGGTATTGGTCCAATGAAAAGGAAGCAACAACTTAGGAAAGCTACGACTATAAACTGATGTCTTCAAGTCTTCTACACAATCCACCAAAGGTGCAAGTCTACATTATCTGAATAAAGGAGTTGAGGTCGAACACAATGAGACTTCGTTTGATTATTGGTCATTGAGGTATACTATTAACAAACGTGTGACAACCTACAGATAATGAAAGTAGGTATCAACGCACCGAGTACATTATTACAAGGGTGAATAAAGGAGTCAGGGTCGAGCACATGAAGAATCCATCGATCAGGAGACATTGATATATCCCCAACTATCGATGGAGAGAGAACCTGCCACTAATGACTGCAAGCCTCTAGGTACTCATAGGGGTCTAGGCCGATGGAAAGAGACCTAATGAAAGGAGAGCATTAATGCATATCTCATCATTCATCACGAGGTACAAAGCAGGAGCTTAATGATTTGGGGGAAATCACATGAAGAACATGTTCACGAACCAACGAACCTGTGTGTCTTTCATGTGTGCCAGGTGAAAGGGGGACACGAAAAAGACCCTCTGAATAGCAACCAACAAGGAAAAATGTTGACAAAGATGAGGAAACCACCAATAAGGCTAATGGAATCCAAGACATTTCATAAATCCCAATGTGTGAATAGATGTCTTGTCGTCGAACACAAGGAAAACCATCCGGTCAATGCCCAGTGATAAAATGTCGACTGTTGGGTTCAAGGTTACCTACCAATGAGGAAAGTAGGACCAGGGTGCGCAATAGGACTACAATTTCATGTGATTTTGAGAAAAACTAAAGGTATGGATAACATGCAAAGTCAAGAGTTCTGAGGAATGGTCGACAGAGGTTGATAGACATCCTTTGAACAAGAGCATGAGACATATGGAAGACTCTAGTAGCATAGACTCAATGTTGAAACCATGAGATGTAGGGGGTATCAATCAAACTCTCCATAGGGACTAAAAGAGTAACCAGTCGAGGGAGTAAACTATATGTAATGAGATCAACTTCCTAAGGCCATTCTAAACCCAAAATTATGATGACAAGTGGACTCAAAAAAAAATTGCTCTGTTCAAAGGCGACACGGCTGTTGCCAATATAAGATAATACTCCCTTCCCACCCGTATTTTTTTGTTTTTTCATAGTCAAATGAATTCTATGATACAGAGGAGGGAATGAGTGTCACAAGTAAGAAAAACTAGTTCCAGCAGTGGAACATACCTATGCTCAATGCAAGGAGATGCAAGTGGGAGATGGACACTCAGGGGAATGTTCCCTCCTAGGTATAGGGTGTCAAGTTGCGAAGGATATAAACAAGACTCTTCTTGGTTGAGGATGAAAAAATGTCAAGGAAAATGGTTTATAATGCAAATCGAGAACCGATAATAGGCTCAATATTGCAAGCAAGGGCATGAGATGCAATCAGAACTTAATGCCAAAAAATGTCATTTTTCATAATATTAGTCTACTTGGTTTGAAAAAGGGATAAACTTGTACCAAATAGGTGTCCTTTCAAATCCAATTTACGAGTGTGAAAGAGACAAGTTCACTCGTCAATCTTTTCACTTTTTAAAAATGAGTCGAAAAAGAGCTTAAATCAAACTCATGACCTTTCAATTCCAATTAATGAGTGTGAAAGGGACAAATTCACTCAACAATCTTTTCACTTTTTAGACGAGTTAGAAAAGAGATTAACTCGGACTCATTGAGAGGTTTCTAGGTGGTATATCATGGGGGAGGCCAAGGCTCCCATGTAGGACTTCTGTGAAAGGTCGACATCTTACGAATAGCTGACACAAGCTTGGGAAAACCCAAATCCCTCCAAGTCGAGAAGGATTAAGTGATAACAGAGGTTACCTTCTTTGTGATATATAAGATAATGTCTCTCACTTGAAAGGACATAGGAGAGGAATTGGATAGCCCATAAGACCATCCCAATCAAAGGGAACTTATCCAAGACTTGAAGGGAGAGTACTCGGGGAGAGGAAAATTCTCTCTTGTTCAGAACGTGCAGTACTAGAAATGCTAATGACATGGTTGAAGGATACATCACCCTCCAAAAAGAGAGTTGGATTGACCAAAGATTGTACCGGTGCGACCACTTCTTCAACCATGGGTTGAATAGGATGCATGACAACAAGGTCAGGAGACGCATCACCCTAAAAAATTAGAGTTTGTTCAGGTGATGATTGCATCGGCATGACTGTCATGTCAATCAAAGGAGAAACAAAGTGTGGGGAAACCACAGAAATCTTAGAACCCAAAGGGATATCCCGAAAGTAGCAGGACACAAATGAGTAAGGTGATTTCCTTCACAAGTCTTGCAAAGGACTCTGGGCTTATGTCTGACATGTCAAGGCTTCTCAATCGTATGAATTCCACTAGTGTCATTTACAATTGTTGGCGACATGCTCTCATCGTGACTAGCAGAGGCTGGAGGTTCATCTCCCACATGATGTACAAAGGTTGGAGATGTGATATCAATATGACTCATGGCGACTAGAGTGATGCCCCCAACATGACTAGCAGCGACTGGTTGTGAGTCTTCAACATGACTTGTAGAGTTTGTCGACCATTCTCCAACATGAATAATAGTGGTTAGTGATGGAGATTCAGTATGAATAGCAGTGACTGGACTAGCGACGATGTTGAGTTGTGGAATTTGAGACCAAGGTCCCAGGAAATACTGGTTTTGAGTCATTGCAGGCCAGGAATGGTCCTGGTTTACACCTTGTCCTTGTACAGAAAGGTAGTATCCTCCACCTAATTGATCCATAGAGGTTTGTACGAGCATCATCATTGAAGCAGATGTTTGCGAAGAGATGAAAGTATGAAGATTACTCAAGTGAGGATACATGTTTCCCCCATGTGAAGGGGTCCCGTGAAGAGGGTAGCCCGAACCGTAAAACTGATTCCCCCACATGAAAGACCCGAGGATAAATGTGTACCCACCATGGGAAGAGTGTTCATAGGAATTGGCATGACAGACGAAGGATACATGGATGGGGTGTAATAAGTAGAATAACCACCCATTTGATTATTGGATCCTGAAAAAACATGGCTAGGAATGGATCCGTAAGAGGGGAGATTCCAACCTCCCACAGTGAGATTTGGTTGAAGGACATGACTCCATTCAAATGAAGACATAGATAGAGGGGCCATGGTGCCCACGGATCCAAAACTAGGATTCATATAAGTGGGCCAGGGAGAGGATGGAAAGGGTGAAGGCACATTCGACATATCAATAGGAAAATGATTAGAGACCCAAGGCATGGACTTAGTGTCATGATTTTGCATACCATTAGGGAAAGAGGACGTATTCATCCCCATGAAATGAGTGAAAATCATGGGGGGGGTAGAGGTAAAGGAGGGAGTCATAGAAACTCAACTATCCATGATAATGACAACTCAAAGCACGGTATAAAATTTCAAAGGTATACTAATAATCAAAGAGCACACCAAACAATAATCAAATGGAAAATATGCACACAAATAGGATTAAGTGGTTTAAATGGACCTCCCTCTCTAAAGAAGGTATGCCTCGCCCAAGAAGGGCGTGAGACTCCGCTGCTAAATATTGGAAGAAACATAATCAGTTATAAGGGCCCTCATGGGCTTAACAACCAGTCGTTCAGATCCCCCCAGAGAGGTAATCCTCCATAAAGGTTATGTGTTGTCTGACCCTTATGTGACCCAGGGTACCTGCAAAATAACCCTTGCAAGTAAGATCTGTGGCACCTAATTCAAGAAACTAAGCAACCATGGTATAACCGATGCACAAGTGAACAATTGAAAGTTAGGTTCACCATATGGGAAGGGTAGCAAAGCCCGAAACCTTGAAATAATAACCTTTCATGGAGGTACGGGCACTAGAAAGATCCCCATATATGAATAGATCCCTAGAAATATCTCTAACTCTAAGAAGGTATCGGGGGGATATCCCTTCAACCTACCTCATGTGACCTCGTGCTTAACTCCGGTGTAAGCAAAGCCTCCTGATATTACCGATTATCAAATATATTTCTCCACTCTCTTAATCAGACACATATGTTGATTTAATAGCCTTGGATAAGTTTATTCACAAAATCCTATTCCAAGGCTCTAAATCCTAAGCTAGTTTGTGCACCCTAGAAAATAAAATTGTTACTAATCAATTTTAAATTATAGTGTTAATTTTAATGGCCTTACTTACTCAAAAGGTGTGGTCGTGAACTAGTGATGTTATGACTTGGAAAGTAAAATAAATGAATATGAATACAATGCAAAGTCCTCACTTCAATTTCCAATAAATGATATGCTTCAAAAATGCAATTTTCAATTCAATTCTGCAATTCTAAATAAAATGCAATCTTTATTTACATGCACTAAGATAAATGACAAAGTCTCAAGAGATCAAAATGCCAATCAATGTAAAATGCCTAATATTTTTGTATTTTCAACATAAGAGAATGAAAATGCAAGGATTGAACAACAACTTGATATAAATACTCTATTGTGTATAGAAAGAGACAACCCAAGTAGGATATCAAGGAGCAAAACACCCAGCCCAAGGTCCAAGGACAATCAAAGTGAAAAGATGATGAGAAAGGAACTGCCCAAAAATTCAACCAAAGACATGTTTCCTGTCATTCCACAAACACTTAAAAATCACCACCAAGACCCAAGAAGACTCAACAATCATCAAAACCTACCCAGCAACCACCAAACCCAAAAATCAAGAAACAAAGGTTGATGTACGCGAATGTTCAAGGGAAAAGTGTGTATGTACACAACCTACAAAAGTATAACACGCATATCTACATGACTGTCAAGAAAAAACCGGTGTTTGTGTGCCAAAACACGACCAGGCTAAGGAGAAGGCTAAGAAATCCAGACCCGGAGTAAACATATTTTGTCAAACAATCATATGACAAGAAGCTCATTATGAACAAGAGAAATCTAAGGAGAAAAACACTCCAAACCCCAAAAAAGAAGATTCTCTCCCCAGTATGGTCGCTAGTTCTGTTATGAGGAAAATATCTCTATGGCTAGGGGTAAACCATAATAGATAGAAATGAATGCATAAATAAACTCTAATCTCAAGTATGCTATATAAACAAATATGCTAACAAGACAAGATAAGAGGCATACCTCGTCCAGACATTCGATGAAGTCCACCATTGAGCACTTGACCCAAAGCAATATACCTGCAACTAGTCCTCACCCGAGGTATCTATTGGGGCTTCAGTAACCAATTTTCCATAGATATGAGGGGATGTGAGGTCATCAACATTTTCATTGATACTTATATACCATGTGCACAATATTGTGTGTCTCTTGTCCCTTGATTAATTAGTAAACTCAATTATACAACACCATAACATAGACCATTTACTGGAACATTTATAATTACTTCATCACTCATATAACAAGCATAGCTAGATATAATCATGAACAAACAAAATATGCATGAACAATCACATAAAAATAGACATTCATACATAGAATTTAACATGGTTCACCCAATCCTTGGGCTACGTCCACAACGAATGGCTTCATTACTATTCTTCATGCAATCATCTTAGGCTTGTCACTATGCTACAATAGATACATCATGATATCATTCCCCATCCTACCTATCTTCTCTACATTGCAAGTCGATCTATGCCAAATCTCTCATAAACCTTCAGGCATAGAATCTCTCTCATTCTCATCCTATTCTCTCAGCAGCAACAACCCTCTATTCTTCCCAACCCATTACATATTTATACACAGTGTTAAGGCTCAAAACCATACTAGCTTATCCCAAAACCCTATGAAAACTTATTATGACTTATTACAATGCATGAAAACACATAATTCATTGGTTTTTTTCTTGCCTTTGTGTCTGCATGATGCTTTTCCTTCCTTTTTGCCTACATGCTATTTTTCCTTCTTTTTCACCCACATCTTGTTTTTCCTGCTTTATTTCATTTCTTTATATTCTTATGTTCCACCAAATGCGATTTTACTATGCACTCTGATCCTGAATGCATCTTTACTATCCACTCTGATCTTAAATGCATCTTTGTTACAAGTGAATCCCCCTTGTGGACAAGTGGATTCCCTCTTGGTCTCTAGACTCCTAAAGCAAAGGCAGAAAAGTGATTAACATGAACACTGACATCCTTTTAGATCTAATGAAGCTAACATACAAAGGAGAAGAATAAATATATGTACCTTATTAACAATGTGTGTCCTTGCAAAGTCCAAGCTGAGCTTCAATCTTGAGCTCCCTGATAGGTCCTGTAGAACAAACAAAGATACAATGGACTTACTACTCTACTAAGATTAGCTCAATATAGATCCATCTACTGCAGACAAACTCATGTGGAACAAGCATAAGTTTGAAAGAAACAGGCCAAGCATTGATTATTAATGAGAACAAGTAAACGTACTTACAATCCTTTGATGAAGGTGCAACAGCTTCTTCCAATTCTCCTTGTCCAACCCCTTTGCTCAAGTAATATACATTGATTTCTTTGATGACATCTCACTCATGGGATCATAATTTTGGTGTAATTCTCAATCTCCATTGTTTTTTGTATGTTGCCTATGAGATCATAGATTTCATACTTCCAATCTTTTTCCTGTACCTTTCACCATGAGAAGGCCTCCTTATATAACCTTGGAGAGGCCCAACCACTTGAGAGATCTTTGGTATAAGTTTAGGATTCCTCTCCTTCAGTTGAGGATCCTCCCTAAGATCATGTCTTGGTCCAAGATTTGAACCCAACTACCTTCAGATATTGAGGGGATTGTCCCTTGATTTCCTCCAACAAACCAAAAATTCACTCAGAAAGGGTAGCGCTCCCCCAAAAGGGTGCACAGAGCACTCAAACACTCCCCCAAAGAGGCCCAAAGAGGGATAGCACTCCCTGACAATGGGTAGGGGAGCGCTCCTCTCTAAAATCCATTTTTGAGTGGTTCTTTCAGTGGAAAAAGGTTTGTACTCCCTGTCAAGTGATTTCTCTTCTTCAAAACTAGTCTTTGAGGTGTCTTAAGTGTCCTTATGATGTCGTTATAGGTACAACATAGGCAAGATGGAAATATGATGTTTGTGACACCTGCGACACTTTTGGTCAAGATGCGACACTTGCGAACAAGATGCGACACTTACAACACTTGTAGTGACGACACTTGCGACACTATTGAAATGAGTAATTTTGATGTGTAACAGATTGCCCCCCAAAGTACAAAGTTAGAAGACGATGATGACTGAAGTACTTTGTAGATTTTTTCAAGCAATGGTATGGATGCAGAGAGGTTGGAAAAAGCTACACACAACCACCAAACAAATATTATGACATGTTTCAAACCCACGGTAGGCATACCTATGCTTGAGTGATAAATACTTTTTAGGTATGGCCGCCATAAAATACACTGTGGATTCATAATTATATGGACAAAAGGTATAGCCACTGAAGATACAATGTGGATCTATACTCCTATGACCTGAACTGATCGTAGAAACAAAGAATACACAGTGGATCTATGAAATGACAAGACATAACCATGACCAATACAAAGTGGATCTATGTAACAATATATGTGTCATAGTTCAAAAGAAAAATACTTCACAACCTGGGCAAAGTACATATAAGAGTGATGACTCAACCCAGGGTCTTCTTACCGATCCTGATGTAGTACAAATATAACCATGTGAATAGATTTCTTGATTTCGAACATGGTAGAAACCACTTGATTGCCGGTCAATGAGGTAAACCGTTAACAAGCGCGAGGGATATCACCATTGATGTCAATGATTCCCAAGGTACTCTAGTACATTCCGACGAATGTGAATAGATGAGCTGAAGTCGAACATCTGTGCAGGAATTATCAGATCAGAGGTCAATGATGTAAACCCATTGTCGAACACGAGGAGGCCTGCCATTGAGGCATGTAGGTCCCAAGGTACAACTGGTTTCTATGTCTAGTTCTTGTATAATGTTTTGAAGTCAACAAGAACAGACTCATCGAGGGAGGGCCTTGATGTATCCACCATCAACGACATGAAATTGACACAGAGATTCAATTGGTAGATAAAATGAACATGGACTGACATGGGTATTGAAACAAGATATTTGTGATGGCTGACTCTCGAGGTAGATACTTCCCTTGAACATTGAGGAACAATAGCAGAAACATGACATGGACCAAAACTTGATGATGGAGTGGATGTTGTGACTTTCGTCAGGTGACCCAAAGGAGTAAAATAAACTCAGAGGATTGGCTCAGTGCATAGGTTCAGCGGATTAAAATGCATGCAAAGACAAAGTGTCGTGTTCAAGGGCGACCATAAGAGCTACTGGTAGTGTTCTCAAAAACTGTTTGGCTTGCTTCTTTCAATTTTTCCCCCATCCAGATAGATGAGTACCTTTTTTTAATTTAACGATCTCAAGGAGGGTAACACATGATCGATATGACTCACCTTCAATAAGTCCCTCTTCCTTTGTTTAACAAACTGGAAGAAGTAAGGGTTCGATCCCATATGGGCCCTTCAATGTGTAACAATTTAACGAGTCCAGAGAAGGTAAACTCGGTGGTTTTTTCATATTTAGAGAGTCTGAAAACAACTTAAAGATGACTCCAATGTTGTCCTTTTTTGTAATGTTAGTCTTGCGAGGTTGAAAAAGAGATAAATTATCACTCAAAATACACCCTTTCAAACCTTTTAACAAGTGGTAAAGGAAGCAAGATCACTCGACAATATTTTCATGTTTAGAGAGTCTGGAAAGAGATTAAAGACGACTCTAAGGGGTTCCTTTTCGTATATCCATGCGAGTCTGAAAAAGAGATAAAATTTTACTCGGTTACATTCTCATGTTTCTTCAAGCATGAGAAAGAACAAATACTAAGCTCTGTATGCCCCCAGCTTGAAAGCTAGTGGCTTAACTCCAAAGGCTGGAGACATGCCCTCCAAGCTTCAATTCATTCACCGACTTTGCGGCTATCACCAATTTCCCTACTAGATGGAGAAAAAGGATAAGGGTGGATGAAATCAAGGTTCAAAAGAGGTGATTGTTTCATTTTTTAACGATCTTGACACAGGAAAAGAACTATTCTCATGGCTCCGAGTTAAATCCCTAGATCCCTGTTTCATTTTTTAATGATCTTGCCATAGAGAGGCGAAACTATGCTCATGACCTCTGTTTCATTTTTTAAGGAGCCTGCCACAAAGAGGAAAAATTGTGCTCGTAACCTCTATTTCATTTTTTAATGAGATTGCTACAGAGAAGATAAACTATGCTCGTGAACTCTCCTTGATCATGGCTTCCAAGAGAATAACGCTCTGGAAGGACACCATGTCAAGGGAAAAAACTTGGTCATGGCTTCCATGATATATTCACTAGATGGAAGAAAATCACTCTGGAAGGAACACATGTCGAGGGTCATGACAGGGGTAAAGAGATCAGGCTCCAATAGCCCTACCGAAGAGATCACCATGTCAACTACCATATCCAAATCATCGAAAGTTGAAGGCATGGGAGATGATGGAAAATCAACATCAGGAGGGAAGATAGAGTGTATAGATCCTCGAATTTCTTCACGAGGGGGAAGAAAAGAGGATCGATGATGGTTATCATCCCGAGGTAGCTCGTCAATTTTCAACATTTGCGTAATAGATTCATCAAAGGGAAAAATTGGGGAAATGTAGTCGATCGTAGATGACAAGAAACTTAACCGGGATGGCATCGAGTCATTGTCGGGTGCCAATAGAGGTTGGTCATCCGAAGAGAGAGAAGCGGATTGAGTAGAAATGTATGATGTTTCAGTTGGACTAAGTGGCACAGTGTCACCTAGTGCATCGAATTCCAACATACTAGGTACAATCCAAGGGTCAGATGATTCCAAAGATCGATAAGTCATGGTCGAAATCATATCGACGGTAGCAATATGATGTGTAGTCGGTGGAAGTGGTGTAGGTAAGGTACCCATAAGGCTAGAATATTTCAATAAGCCAACACCAATGCTTTCATACGTGATCTTGTTGTCTCCCAAGAAAGTAATGTTGTTGGTAGCGGGAGCACGAGCATCGATCAGTCATAAATCTAAATGATCAACAATGACAATTTTTCCCTGATGAGGAAACTGTACACATCGAAAGACCTGTTAGAATATAGAATATGGTGTGCTCGTTTAACCAGTGATGATACCCTCGTCACTCAACCACAGGCCTTAAGCCACCCTCCAAGCACATTAACCTTGACCTGAGAATTCCTCCAGAAGCAAACCCTAGGCTAGATAGCCAAACAAAGGACAGTGCATCTCTCTCCAAGGATAGCGCAACATAAAAGACTGATTATATAGTCCCAAACCCTAGCCAAGAGATATCCAAGCCAATACTGAGAACTTGCTGCTGCTGCAGCTGCACCTGCAATCCTCCTCCAAACCTGCACACCAGCTGCAACTGCAGTGCGCACCAAACTGCAGAACTGCAACTCTGATATGTGACAAATGAGAACTGGCGCCCTGTATTTATACTGGTTCTGCCAGATTTGTTGGGGCTGACTTCTCCTTCTGGATAGTGTCTGTTCAGTATATTATTATTATTTATGGCCGACTTCTTCTCTTGGAGGCTAATAGCCTAATATAAATTATCTTCTTGAGCCAACAAGGCTTCTAGGGTTATTAGCCAATTCATTAGGGTTTCTCTTGCTTCCCGGAGTTTTCTATTCTTGTCAAGTTCACATGTAGAGGTAAATACCTCCCGCAACTACCATAATATTAACACTCCCTCCTAGCTAGAGAGGTATTTACAGGTAATGGAATTGAGTACAAAACATACCATTTACCCGGTAGCATCAATATAGTCATCTAGACTAGATCATGAGCATCACCATCACTATCAGCTGCATCATCTCTCAAAACCATACTTCATCTGAGTAATATGATGTTGAATAAGTCACTCTCACCATAGAGTGATACAAGTGGAGTAAAAGCTCTGAACTATTTTTCGTCTGGAAAATCTCTCTTCATCATTCATCTGAATGATCATCATCTCCAATAAACTACTGATAATCTTCAAGGAAATTAGTACAACAATAGAATGGTCTTGAGCACAACAGACCATACAACTAGTAGCACCACGAGCACCTGTCATTATTATCCGACTGGATAATCTTATATGAAAACTGGTACAATATCAATTTATAGAACACACCTGTGTCTATTCCCGTAGTACACAGTTGCAATCCAGTGGTTAAATACCACATCCAGTAACACACAAGTACTTGATCAGCAACAGTGAAACATATTCACCATAGTAGTTCTCATCTACTGTCATATAATCTTCATAACAAACATCTGAGAGCATCCTGCATAGAAATAATGTTATGATAAAAACTGTATCATCTGGGCCAATCTTTCACTCACGTCTCTGAGATCTGAAAGAATGTCTACCACCACAGTAGTCTTCATCTGCATAGAAACAATGTTATGATAAAAACTGAAACATCTGGGCCAATCTTTCACTCACATCTGTGAGATCTGAAAGAATGTCTGCCCTCAATATAGAATATCAACAATGGGCTATCTGCCCCATTCTTCTTAACCAAGGAAGAAGGATTGTTTCTAATTTCTGAACCTGGACCATTTCCCACCCTGGGCCATTCTTCCGACACTAAACAAAGTGTAACGTGGAGAGAATGAGTCTGCCCTCGAGAAATTCTTGGACCATTTCTTACCCTGGGCCATTCCTTTGACACTAAACTAAGTGTAACCTGGGGTGAATGAGTCTTC
>JASDQU010306089.1:73777-86767 GCA_032191745.1 Picea mariana | reverse complement strand
GCTAATAACCCTAGAAGCCTTGTCGGCTCAAGAAGATAATTTATATTAGGCTATTAGCCTCCAAGAGAAGAAGTCGGCCATAAATAATAATAATATACTGAACAGACACTATCTAGAAGGAGAATTCAGCCCCAACAAATCTGGCAGAACCAGTATAAATACAGGGCGCCAGTTCTCATTTGTCACATATCAGAGTTGCAGTTCTCTAGTTTGGTGCGCACTGCAGTTGCAGCTGGTGCACAGGTTTGGAGGAGGATTGCAGGTGTAGCTGCAGCAGCAGTAAGTTCTCAGTATTGGCTTGGATATCTCTTGGCTAGGATTTGGGACTATCTGATCAGTCTTTTATGTTGCGCTATCCTTGGAGAGAGATGCCTTGTCCTTTGTTTGGCTATCTAGCCTAGGGTTTACTTCCAGAGGAATTCTCAAGTCAAGGTTAAGGTGTTCGGAGGGTGGCTTAAGGCCTATGGTTGGGTGACGAGGGTATCATCAATGGTTAAATGAGCACACCATCTTCTATATTCTAATAGGTCTTTCGATGTGTACAATTTCCTCATCAGGAAAAAATTGTCATTGTTGATCATTTAGATTTCTGACTGACCGATGCTCGTGCTCACGCTACCAACAACATTCCTTTCTTGGGAGACAACAAGATCACGAATGAAAGCGTTAGTGTTGGCTTATTGAAATATTCTAGCCTTATGGGTACCTTCTCTACACCACTTCCACCGACTACACATCATATTGCTACTGTCGATATGATTTTGACCATGACTTATCGATCTTTGGAATCATCTGACCCTTGGATTGTACCTAGTTTGTTGGAATTCGATGCACTAGGTGACACTGTGCCACTTAGTCCAGTTGAAACATCATACATTTCTACCCAATCCGCTTCTCTCACTTCGGATGACCAACCTATATTGGCACCCGACAATGACTCGATGCCATCCCGGTTAAGTTCCTTGTTGTCTACGATCGACTACATTTCCCCAATTTTTCCCTTTGATGAATCTATTACGGAAATGTTGAAAATTGACGAGCTACCTCGGGATGATATCCATCATCGATCCTCTTTTCTTCCCCCTCGTGAAGAAATTCAAGGATCTATACACTCTATCTTCCCTCCTGATGTTGATTTTCCATCATCTCCCATGCCTTCAACTTTCGATGATTTGGATCTGGTAGTTGACATGGTGATCTCTTCGGTAGGGCTATTGGAGCCTGATCTCTTTGCCCCTGTCACGACCCTCGACATGTGTTCCTTCCAGAGTGATTTTCTTCCATCTAGTGAATATATCATGGAAGCCATGACCAAGTTTTTTCCCTTGACATGGTGTCCTTCCAGAGCGTTATTCTCTTGGAAGCCATGATAAAGAAGAGTTCATGAGCATAGTTTCTCTTCTCTGTAGCAAGCTCATTAAAAAATGAAATATAGGTTACGAGCACAATTTTTCCTCTCTATGGCAAGCTCCTTAAAAAATGAAACAAAGGTCATGAGCATAGTTTCCCCTCTCTATGGCAAGCTCATTAAAAAATGAAACAGGGATCTGGGGATTTAACCCAGAGCCATGAGAATAGTTCTTTTCCTGTGTCAAGATCATTAAAAAATGAAACAATCATCTCTTTTGAACCTTCATTTCATCCACCCTTATCCTTTTTCTCCATCTAGTAAGGAAATTGGTGATAGCTGCAAAGTCGGTGAATGAATTGAAGCTTGGAGGGCATGTCTCCAGCCTTTGGAGTTAAGCCACTAGCTTTCAAGATGGGGGCATACAGAGCTTAGTCTTTGTTCTTTCTCATGCTTGAAGAAACATGAGAATGTAACCGAGTAAACTTTTATCTCTTTCTCGGACTCGCATGGATATACAAAAAGGAACCCCTTAGAGTCGTCTTTAATCTCTTTCCAGACTCTCTAAACATGAAAAGATTGTCAAGTGATCTTGCTTCCTTTCCCACTCGTTAAAAGGTTTGAAAGGGTGTATTTTGAGTGATAATTTATCTCTTTTTCATCCTCTCAAGACTAACATTACAAAAAAGGACAACATTGGAGTCATCTTTAAGTTGTTTCAAGACTTTCTAAATATGAAAAAACCACTGAGTTTACCTTCTCTGGACTCGTTAAACTGTTACACATTAAAGGGCCCATATGGGATCGAACCCTTACTTCTTCTAGTTTTTTAAACAAAGGAAGAGGGACTTACTGAAGGTGAGTCATATCGATCATGTGTTACCCTCCTCGAGCTCGTTAAATTAAAAAAAGGTACTCATCTATCTGGATGAGGGAAAAATTGAAAGAAGCAAGCCAAACAGTTTTTGAGAACACTACCAGTAGCTCTTATGGTCGCCCTTGAACACGACACTTTGTCTTTGCATGCATTTTAATCCGATGAACCTATGCACTGAGCCAATCCTCTGAGTTTATTTTACTCCTTTGGGTCACGTGACGAAAGTCACAACATCCACTCCATCATCAAGTTTTGGTCCATGTCACATTTCTGCTATTGTTCCTCAATGTTCAAGGGAAGTATCTGCCTCGAGAGTCAGCCATCACAAATATCTTGTTTCAATACCCATGTCATTCCATGTTCATTTGATCTACCAATTAAATCTCTGTGTCAATTTCATGTCGTTGATGGCGGATACATCAAGGCCCTCCCTCGATGAGTCTGTTCTTGTTGACTTCAAAAAATTATACAGGAACTAGACATAGAAACCAGTTGTACCTTGGGACCTACATGCCTCAATGGCAGGCCTCCTCGTGTTCGACAATGGGTTTACATCATTGACCTCTGATCGGATAATTCCTGCACAGATGTTCGACTTCAGCTCATCTATTCACATTCGTCAGAATGTACTAGAGTACCTTGGGAATCATTGACATCAATGGTGATCTCCCTCGCGCTTGTTAACGGTTTACCTCATTGACCGATAATCAAGTGGTTTCTACCATGTTCGACATCAAGAAATCTATTCACATGGTTATATTTGTACTACATCAGGATCGGTAAGAAGACCCTGTGTTGATTCATCACTCTTATATGTACTTTTCCCAGGTTGCGAAGTATTTTTCTTTTGAACTATGACACATATACTGTTACATAGATCCACTTTGTATTGGTCATGGTTATGTCTTGTCATTTCATAGATCCACTGTGTATTCTTTGTTTCTACGATCAGTTCAGGTCATAGGAGTATAGATCCACATTGTATCTTCAGTGGCTATACCTTTTGTCCATATAATTATGGATCCACAGTGTATTTTATGGCGGCCATACCTAAAAAGTCTTTATCACTCAAGCATAGGTATGCCTACCTTGGGTTTGAAACATGTCATAATATTTGTTTGGTGGTCGTGTGTAGCTTTTTCCAACCTCTCTGCATCCATACCATTGCTTGAAAAAGTATACAAAGTACTTTTGTCATCATCGTCTTCTAACTTTGTACTTTGGGGGGAAATCTGTTACACATCAAAATTACTCATTTCAATAGTGTCGCAAGTGTCATCACTACAAGTGTTGTAAGTGTCGCATCTTGACCACAAGTGTCGCAGGTGTCACAAACATCATATTTCCATCTTGCCTATGTTGTACCTATAACGACATCATAAGGACACTTAAGACACCTCAAAGACTAGTTTTGAAGAAGATAAATCACTTGACAGGGAGTACAAACCTTTTTCCACTGAAAGAACCACTCAAAAATGGATTTTGGAGAGGAGCACTCCCCTACCCATTGTCAGGGAATGCTATCCCTCCCTGGGCCTCTTTGGGGGAGTGTTTGAGTGCTCTTTGCACCCTTTTGGGTGAGTGCTACCCTTTCTGAGTGAATTTTTGGTTTGTTGGAGGAAATCAAGGGACAATCCCCTCAATATCTGAAGGTAGTTGGGTTCAAATCTTGGACCAAGGCATGATCTTAGGGAGGATCCTCAACTGAAGGAGAGGAATCCTAAACTTATCCCAAAGATCTCTCAAGTGGTTGGGCCTCTCCAAGGTTATATAAGGAGGCCTTCTCATGGTGAAAGGTACATGAAAAAGATTGGAAGTATGAAATCTATGATCTCATAGGCAACATACAAAAAACAGTGGAGATTGAGAATTACACCAAAATTATGATCCCATGAGTGAGATGTCATCAAATAAATCAATGTATATTACTTGAGCAAAGGGGTTGGACAAGGAGAATTGGAAGAAGCTGCTGCACCTTCATCAAAGGATTGTAAGTACATTTACTTGTTCTCATTAATAATCAATGCTTGGCCTGTTTCTTTCAAACTTATGCTTTTTCCACATGAGTTTGTCTGCAGTAGATGGATCTATATTGAGCTAATCTTAGTAGAGTAGGAAGTCCATTGTATCTTTGTTTGTTCTACAGGACCTATCAGGGAGCTCAAGATTGAAGCTCAGCTTGGACTTTGCAAGGACACACATTGTTAATAAGGTACATATATTTATTCTTCTCCTTCGTATGTTAGCTTCATTAGATCTAAAAGGATGTTAGTGTCCATGTTAAGCACTTTTCTGCCTTTGCTTTAGGAGTCTAGAGACCAAGAGGGAATCCACTTGTCCACAGGGGGATTCACTTGTAACAAAGATGCATTCAAGATCAGAGTGGATAGTAAAAGCGCATTTGGTGGAACATAAGAATATAAAGAAAGGAAATAAAGCAGGGAAAACAACATGTGGGAAAAAAAGAAGGAAAAATAGCATGTAGGCGAAAAGGAAGGAAAGGCATCATGCAGACACGAAGGCAAGAAAAACACCAATGAATTATGTGTTTTCATGCATTGTAATAAGTCATAATAAGTTTTCATAGGGTTTTGGGATAAGCTAGTATGGTTTTGAGCCCTAACACTGTGTATAAATATGTAATGGGTTGGGAAGAATAGAGGGTTGTTGCTGCTGAGAGAATAGGATGAGAATGAGAGAGATTCTATGCCTGAAGGTTTATGAGAGATTTGGCATAGATCGACTTGCAATGTAGAGAAGATAGGTAGGATGGGGAATGATATCATGATGTATCTATTGTAGCATAGTGCGCAAGCCTAAGATGATTGCATGAAGAATAGTAATGAAGCCATTCGTTGTGGACGTAGCCCAAGGATTGGGTGAACCATGTTAAATTCTATGTCTGAATGTCTATTTTTATGTGATTGTTCAAGCATATTTTGTTTTTTCATGATTATATCTAGCTCTGCTTGTTATATGAGTGATGAAGTAATTATAAATGTTCCAGTAAATGGTCTATGTCGCAGTCTATGTTATAATGGTGTTGTATAATTGAGTTTACTAATTAATCAAGGGACAAGAGACACACAATATTGTGCACATGGTATATAAGTATCAATGAAAATGTTGATGACCTCACATCCCCTCATCTCTATGGAAAATTGGTTACTGCAGCCCCAATAGATACCTCGGGTGAGGACTAGTTGCAGGTATATTGCTTTGGGTCAAGTGCTCAATGGTGGACTTCATCGAATGTCTGGACGAGGTATGCCTCTTATCTTGTCTTGTTAGTGTATTTGTTTATATAGCATACTTGAGATTGGAGTTTATTTCTGCAGTCATTTCTATCTATTATGGTTTACCCCTAGCCATAGAGATATTTTCCTCATAACAGAACTAGCGACCATACTGGGGAGAGAATCTTCTTTTTTGGGGTTTGGAGTGTTTTTCTCCTTAGATTGCTCTCGTTCATAATGAGCTTCTTGTCATATGATTGTTTGACAAAATATGTTTACTCCGGGTCTGAGTTTCTTAGCCTTCTCCTTAGCCTGGCCATGTTTTGGCACATAAACACCAGTTTTTTCTTGACAGTCATGTAGATATGTGTTTTATACTTTTGTAGGTTGTGTACATACACACTTTTCCCTTGAACATTCGCGTACATCAACCTTTGTTTCTTGATTTTTGGGTTTGGTGGTTGCTGGGTAGGTTTTGATGGTTGTTGAGTCTTCTTGGGTCTTGGTGGTGATTTTTAAGTGTTTGTGGAATGACAGGAAACATGTCTTTGGTTGAATTTTTGGGTAGTTCCTTTCTCATCATCTTTTCACTTTGATTGTCCTTGGACCTTGGGCTCGGTGTTTTGCTCCTTGATATCCTACTTGGGTTGTCTCTTTCTATACACAATAGAGTATTTATATCAAGTTGTTGTTCAATCCTTGCATTTTCATTCTCTTATGTTGAAAATACAAAAATATTAGGAATTTTACATTGATTGGCATTTTGATCTCTTGAGACTTTGTCATTTATCTTAGTGCATGTAAAGAAAGATTGCATTTTATTTAGAATTGCAGAATTGAATTGAAAATTACATTTTTGAAGCATATCATTTATTGGAAATTGAAGTTAGGACTTTGCATTGTATTCATATTCATTTATTTTACTTTCCGAGTCATAACATCACTAGTTTCATGACCACACCTTTTGAGTAAGCAAGGCCATTAAAATTAACGCTATAATTTAAAATTGATTAGTAACAATTTTATTTTCTAGGGTGCACAAACTAACTTGGGATTTAGAGCCTTGGAATAGGATTTTGTGAGTAAACTTATCCAAGGCTATTAAATCAACATATGTGTCTGACTAAGAGAGTGGAGAAATATATTTTATAGTCGGTAATATCAGGAGGCTTTTCTTACACCGGAGTTAAGCACGAGGTCACATGAGGTAGGTTGAAGGGATATCCCCCCGATACCTTCTTAGAGTTAGAGATATTTCTAGGGATCTATTCATATATGGGGATCTTTCTAGTTCCATTACCTCCATGAAAGGTTATTATTTCAAGGTTTCTGGCTTTTCTACCCTTCCCATATGGTGAACCTAACTTTCAATTGTTCACTTGTGCATCGGTTATACCATGGTTGCTTAGTTTCTTGACTTAGGTGCCACAGAGCTTACTTGCAGGGGTTATTTTGCAGGTACCCTGGGTCACATAAGGGTCAGACAACACATAACCTTTATGGAGGATTACCTCTCCGGGGGGATTTGAACGACTGGTTGTTAAGCCCATGAGGGCCCTTATAACTGATTATGTTTCCTCCAATATTTAGCAGCGGAGTCTCACACCCTTCTTGGGTGAGGCATACCTTCTTTATAGAGGGAGGTCCATTTAAACCACTTAATCCTATTTGTGTGCATATTTTCCATTTGATTATTGTTTGGTGTGCTCTTTGATTATTAGTATACCTTTGAAATTTTATACTGTGCTTTGAGTTGTCATTATCATGGATAGTTGAGTTCCTATGACTCCCTCCTTTACCTCTACCCCCCCCCTTGATTTTCACTCATTTCATGGGGATGAATACGTCCTCTTTTCCTAATGGTATGCAAAATCATGACACTAAGTCCATGCCTTGGGTCTCTAATCATTTTCCTATTGATATGTTGAATGTGCCTTCACCCTTTCTATCCTCTCCCTGGCCCACTTATATGAATCCTAGTTTTGGATCCGTGGGCACCATGGCCCCTCTGTCTATGTCTTCATTTGACTGGAGTCATTTCCCTCAACCAAATCTCACTGTGGGAGGTTGGAATCTCCCCTCTTACGGATCCATTCCTAGCCATGTTTTTTCAGGATCCAATAATCAAATGGGTGGTTATTCTACTTATTACACCCCATCCATGTATCCTTCGTCTGTCATGCCAATTCCTATGAAGACTCTTCCCATGGCGGGTCCACATTTATCCTCGGGTCTTTCATGTGGGGGAATCAGTTTTACGGTTCGGGATACCCTCTTCATGGGACCCCTTCTCATGGGGGAAACATGTATCCTCACTTGAGTAATCCTTATCATACTTTCATCTCTTTGCAAACATCTGCTTCAGTGATGATGCTCGTACAAACCTCTATGGATCAATTAGGCAGAGAATACTACCTTTCCATACAAGGACAAGGTGTAAACCAGGACCCTTCCTGGCCTGCAATGACTCAAAACCAGTATTTCCCGGGACCTTGGTCTCAAATTCCACAACTCACCATCGTCACTAGTCCAGTCACTGCTAGTCATACTGAAGCTCCATCACCAACCACTATTAGTCATGTTGGAGAATGGTTGACAAACTCTACAAGTCATGTTGAAGACTCACAACCAGTCGCTGCTAGTCATGTTGGGGGCATCACTCTAGTCGCCATGAGTCATATTGATATCACATCTCCAACCTTTGTACATCATGTGGGAGATGAACCTCCAGCGTCTGCTAGTCACGATGAGAGCATGTCGCCAACAATTGTAAATGATGCTAGTGGAATTCATACGATTGAGAAGCCTTGACATGTCATACATAAGCCCAGAGTCCTTTGCAAGACTTGTGAAGGAAATCACCTTACTCGTTTGTGTCCTGCTACTTTCGGGATATCCCTTTGGGTTCTAAGATTTCTGTGGTTTCCCCACACTTTGTTTCTCCTTTGATTGACATGACAGTCATGCCGATGCAATCATCACCTGAACAAACTCTAATTTTTTAGGGTGATGCGTCTCCTGACCTTGTTGTCATGCATCCTATTCAACCCATGGTTGAAGAAGTGGTCGCACCGGTGCAATCTCTGGTCAATCCAACTCTCTTTTTGGAGGGTGATGTATCCTTCAACCATGTCATTAGCATTTCTAGTACTGCACGTTCTGAACAAGAGAGAATTTTCCTCTCCCCGAGTACTCTCCCTTCAAGTCTTGGATAAGTTCCCTTTGATTGGGATGGTCTTGTGGGATATCCAATTTTTCTCCTATGTCCTTTCAAGTGAGAGACATTATCTTATATATCACGGAGAAGGTAACCTCTGTTATCACTTAATCCTTCTCGACTTGGAGGGATTTGGGTTTTCTCAAGCTTGTGTCAGCTATTCGTAAGATGCCGACCTTTCACAGAAGTCCTACATGGGAGCCTTGGCCTCCCCCATGATATACCACCTAGAAACCTCTCAATGAGTCCGAGTTAATCTCTTTTCTGACTCGTCTAAAAAGCGAAAAGATTGTTGAGTGAATTTGTCCCTTTCACACTCATTAATTGGAATTGAAAGGTCACGAGTTTGATTTAAGCTCTTTTTCAAATCGTTTTTAAAAAGTGAAAAGATTGACGAGTGAACTTGTCTCTTTCACACTCGTAAATTGGATTTGAAAGGACACCTATTTGGTACAATTTTATCCCTTTTTCAAACCAAGTAGACTAATATTATGAAAAATGACATTTTTTGGCATTAAGTTCTGATTGCATCTCATGCCCTTGCTTGCAATATTGAGCCTATTATCGGTTCTCGATTTGCGTTATAAACCGTTTTCCTTGACAGTTTTTCATCCTCAACCAAGAAGAGTCTTGTTTATATCCTTCGCAACTTGACACCCTATACCTAGGAGGGAACATTCCCCTGAGTGTCCATTTCCCACTTGCATCTCCTTGCATTGAGCATAGGTATGTTCCACTGTTGGAACTATTTTTTCTTACTTGTGACACTCATTCCCTCCTCTGTATCATAGCATTCATTTGACTACGAAAAAACAAAAAAATACAGGTGGGAAGGGAGTATTATCTTATATTGGCAACAGTCGTGTCGCCTTTGAACAGGGCAATTTTTTTTTGAGTCCACTTGTCATCATAATTTTGGGTTTAGAATGGCCTTAGGAAGTTGATCTCATTACATATAGTTTACTCCCTCGACTGGTTACTCTTTTAGTCCCTATGAAGAGTTTGATTGATACCCCCTACATCTCATGGTTTCAACATTGAGTCTATGCTGCTAGAGTCTTCCATATGTCTCATGCTCTTGTTCAAAGGATGTCTATCAACCTGTGTCGACCATTCCTCAGAACTCTTGACTTTGCATGCTAGCCATACCTTTAGTTTTTCTCAAAATCACATGAAATTGTAGTCCTATTGCGCACCCTGGTCCTACTTTCCTCATTGGTAGGTAACCTTGAACCCAATAGTCGACATTTCATCATTGGGCATTGACCGGGTGGTTTTCCTTGTCTTTGACGACAAGACATCTATTCACACATTGGGATTCATGCAATGTCTTGGATTCCATTAGCCTTATTGGTGGTTTCCTCATCTTTGTCAACATTTTTCCTTGTTGGTTGCTATTCAAAGGGTCTTTTTCGTGTCCCGATTGCACCTAGCACACGTGAAAGACACACAGGTTCGTTGGTTCGTGAACATGTTCTTCATGTGATTTCCCCCAAATCATTAAGCTCTTGCTTTGTACCTCGTGATGAATGATGAGATATGCATTAATGCTCTCCTTTCATTGGGTCTCTTTCCATCGGCCTAGACCCCTATGAGTACCTAGAGGCTTGCATTCATTAGTGGCAGGTTCTCTCTCCATCGATAGTTGGGGATATATCAATGTCTCCTGATCGATGGATTCTTCATGTGCTCGACCCCGACTTCTTTATTCACCCTTGTAATAATGTACTCGGTGCGTTGATACCTACTTTCATTATCTGTAGGTTGTCACACGTTTGTTAATAGTATACCTCAATGACCAATAATCAAATGAAGTCTCATTGTGTTCGACCTCAACTCCTTTATTCAGATAATGTGGACTTGCACCTTTGGTGGATTGTGTAGAAGACTTGAAGACATCAGTTTATAGTCATAGCTTTCCTGAGTTGTTGCTTCCTTTTCATTGGACCAATACCTGTGTGACTTCAGTGATCATGGGATATCATATTATACTCCATTGTATACATATATCTTCAGATTGATTTTGAGAGTAGTTTTACTGGGCCTTGTTCGTGACTATGACAACCTTTGGCATGTAACCACATTTGTATTTTCCTATTCATGGCCATGGAAAGTTGTTTGGTATATTTTCACATGGATCTGCAGTGTAATTCAAATTGGCATCCATGTATGCAAAGTTAGTACAGATTGTAATGAGAAACTAGTTCTTCCAGCTGGGTCCCCATTACTCCACTTTTGGGCCTTATAATATATTTCGGCCATCACGGATACTCCTCTAACCTCACACATTAGGGGGCATCTGTTATAGAAAGATTTTCCTCACCCCATGCAATCTTGCACAGAGGGCCTTTTTCCATTTCCCTATGCAGACTTGAAGTCCCTTTTTGCAAATCCCAAAGCTAAAAACATGATTTTTCCACATATATGAGCCTTGCCTATATTACAACATGCATATACACAAGTTTCATTAATACAGACTGTGTACATCGGGAAATGTGCCCAAAATTAAAAAATGGTGTCGGGTTTCCATGTCACGTCACGAGATCAATGATCCTTGGCATTCCATATACTGGAAATGTTCCGACTTGGCCCTTCAGTTCCACTTGAAGGCTATAAATGGGACAAATTCGAGCTATGGAAAAGAAGATAAATAATTCAACTTTGAAAGAAAAGTTACTCTGGAGAAATTATTCACTTCACATTGAGTCTGCATCCTTTTGTCCTTTAAATCTGAACACATTGTTCATCCCCCAAGCTCTTCCTTTATTGATTGAGAACTTCATTGTCTCTCTTATATGAGCTTGCCTTTGGTGAAGGATTGAAGTGGTGGAGGCCTAGCTGGAAGGAACTTAGTTTCTCGGTTCTGAACCGTGCCGACATAGAAGTTTGTAACTCATTCACTTTTGCTGATTATATCTTAATAGAAATACTCTTTTCTTGTCCAATTAATATCTCACAAATATTTGAATTGTTATTCCATGGACGTATTTGTTATGAATGTTGATGGATTATGCTATTGAATGTGATAACAATATATATTATCACCATATGCTTGTGTTGCTTGATTGTTGAGTACTAGTTGCAGGTATATTTCTTTGGGTCAAGTTCTCAACGGTGGACTTCATAGAATGTCTCGACGAGGTAGGCCTCTTATCTTGTCTTGTTAGTGTATTTTTTTATATATCATAGTTGATATTAGAGTTTATTTCTGCAGTCATTTCCCTCTGTTGTGGTTTACCCCTAGCCATAGAGAGATTTTCCTCGTAACACTTAGAAAACCCTTGCAAACAAATATTTTATGCTTGAAATTATAATGGAGCTAAAGTAGGGGTGTACGCACTTATACTCCCTACTTAGCCTTAGTAAAATTAACCTTGAGATCGAATTACGAATCATTGATAGAAACAAGTAAAAAGTCTTACCAATCCAATAACAATAAGATAAACCATAGCATGGAAATATAAACCACGACAATAACTAGAAAATGACCTCGAAGACCTAGCGCATCATCATAATCAAGTCCATAACCAAAGAAGCACCATATCATAGCACAAGATAGAAAAAAGCCTCAAGGGTAGCGAAAATTTCAGTCCTTATCTCTTCACAATGGGAGAGTTATGATTCAAAATGAGATTTCATGATCTCTATTTATACCATTTGTCTTTCACATAGTTTGTCCACATTAGAAAGGTTAAAACATAAGATAAGGGGTCCACAACCATTATATTACCCCTTGCAACAAAATAATATTAAACAATTCAATTTTAAGTTCAGTTCTACAGAAAAGAAACCCTAGGACAAGGTGATGTCACCCCTTTAGGGGACATTTTTGGCATTTTGAAGAAGTTGTTGGGTAGGTAGATGCATGGCTAGGCCTCCAAAGGCCACTTGTCACTCATCCAAGTCCTCTCTTGATGGTATTCAAGATTCCTTCCTTCAAAATGTGCCACATGTCATCAAAAAACACCATCTCCACCAAACCCTAGCCCTCTAGGTGATTTCAAGCCTCCAAAAGATGACGTTTTTCCTCTCCTAGGAAAAACGTTTGGAATTTTAGGGCTAGGTCATGTCATCCATGATGTCCTCTAGGCCTCCAAAGGTACATCTATGTCATCCGCTATGTAGGCCCTTGGCATGCAACCTGTGGGCTTGAATCCCCATGGAAGCCCAAGCTAGGCTTGCTCCTCCAAAATTTTCCACCAACAAGGTCTTGCAAGACAAAAAAGTACACCCTCCAAAGATCTCAAGTCAAAGATATCATGACAAGTGTAAACCACGTCTAATAAGAAAGGCACCTAAACATGTGCATCGA